>JBAJNP010000864.1:0-76349 GCA_036877545.1 Yasuhikotakia modesta | reverse complement strand
CATCGGCAGCACGCGCTCATTCTTTAAAACATCTGATTGGCTGTTTATGATCCACGAACTGCACGCGCGGAATTTAATGACAATATTGAGGCTATACCGAAGATGTTTTATATTGTTACCGACAATTGTATACCGTCGATAAATATTGATACCGTTTTATCGCCCAGCCCTAGTTTCTTACTTGGTGTAATAAATGTTGTAAAGCAACAAAATCAGCTGTATATACTCTTTAAACCGCTGGTATCTCAATCCCTAGACCAAAACTGACCTTTAGCAGCGGTTCAGTTTGAACTGCGCATACTCCCATTTGAATAACAGAGTAAGGTGGAAAACCACAGATTCAGCTGCTGGTCCCTTAAGACTAGAAGTAGATTCAGCTGCACATTAATTTAAACTATTGATAAGAACAGGCAAACAATGAGCAGAGAGGCATAGCTGTACCTGAGAGACAATGCACAACACGGCACTTGTGAATGTGTTCTTGGATGCATGTAATTGCGAGTCACAATGTATGTAGCAAAGTTACTAGAAGCTTAAACGTCTGTTGAAAAGCAGACACAGCCTTCCAGGGTCTGTCAGGCAAAGCATCACAGCATCTAATCAATAGCTCTTGCTGTGGTGTCACTTCAAGTTTTAAGGCTTCAAATCTAACTAGACCTTCTGAAAAACAAGCCAAGTGTGCAAGACTTCAGTGTGGCTTCCAACCAAAAACATCATTTGGACTTTCAATAGAAAGATGGGTTTACCTGTCATAAGTTGGACAATAGTAATGAGAATTTGGCGGGAAAATATTAGTAAAATTATGTTGAATTACAAATGAAATTGAGATGTTCTTTAAAATACTGTACTGTTTCTTTAGCTCAACTGGTAGCAGCACAAATATTGTGTGTTTTAACCCAAGGGAATACAAGTACTGATAAAAATGTATACCTTGAAGTCACTGTAAATTGCTTTGGATTAAAGTGTCTGCCAAATGAATAAATAGAAATAAACTTCATTTTCTAAATGAAGTAAATATTATTTTCTACAGCGTAATGTTTCAGAGATGAACAAAGTACTTCTTTCTTCAAGCAAAAAAGGTGGTTTAGTGGAAGTTGTAGCCAGAACTTTCTGAATGTCTTTCCTGAATGTCATTTTGTGATGATGACAATGAGCCATGATGTCTGTTTAATATTGCAACACATTAACCCCACAAATTCCTACTCATTCAAACTCGTACAGTGCCACATGGCTCCCAGATCTTTTACGTGGTTTCTATGGGAACCGTGCTGGGCGATGTGCACTCAAGGCTAAACTTGGTGTTATACCTATGAAATGTCAACAGGTGTATGAATGCCATTGAGACATAAAAATGTTCCTTAAGCTATTGTCATGTTTATCAGCATGAACTGTCTTGTTTGCTTGTTGCTTGTTTGTCAAAGGAAAACAGTTACGTTATTTTAACAGAATGCATTAACAGTCTGTAGCTATTGACTGACTTGCAACCTTGGAGTTCCAAAACATTTATTCCTGAACCTTGAACATTTTTCTGTAATTCTGAAGCAAATTGAAGCAAACCTCGCTGAATCTTTTCCAGTTTGTACAATATATGTAGATGTTATTGTACCTAATATTGTATATATTAGGATACTAGGGCTACATGTGTACTTTCTGTAAACAGTTTATATGGTTAAAACAGTAATTTTGTAAATCCCATGTAACACACATCTGACAAAATTCTGACTTCAAATGACCCGTAAACTATTCAATTTGTGTTTTATTAAAAATCTTGTTTCATGTTATATCACATATGTAAAATGGGCTGTGATTACCATCTCATGTTATCTTGTTGAGAGCTTCTTGTTGCTCTTCACTTTCACTTTCTCATCAGGACTGGCATCCTCTCCAGACACCCTCAGCACACATGGTGATTGTAATCATGCTAGCTCATTGATTACCTGAGCGACACTCATATGTCCATTCACTCCCATAAATGAGTCTTAAACCCTGTGCAGATAACAGTCTATCTCTCCAGAGAAAAAAAAACAGCAAAACACTGTTGCCGCGGTTTCATCAGTCTAAATACACTTATTGTGCTGTGTGGCAAACTGCTATGAAACTGTAGCTTGCTAAGTTACAAACCTGTAGCTACACTACTGTCAAGCTATCCTTTTAAAGAAGTTAGCTACAGTGCGCTAATCTTAGTTCAGCCTTCTCACAGACACACACACTCACACACTCAGTAATAATTTTACTTAAGAGTTCAGCATTCAATTTGAAACACAGTACAATATATCTGTATTTTACAGTACTGATGTCACTACTTTTCATTAGTGAACTCTCAACACGGATAGATTATCCTTAGCCGTATCCTTAACTCCTCACATCATGTCCCATGTGGTGAGTAAAGACTTTTGAAAACAATCTGAGCCTGTGAAAGATCCAAAAGATCAAAACATCGGAAATGTGTGTTCAGAGTAGCATCACAATGCTGTTATTGATGTATCTGTGTGTGTTCAGTATTCAAAGCTGTTTTCTACTCTATCACATAGCAGAATTCAGAGTGAAGGTAAACGATGTATAGATTTCTCCTAAAAAAAAAAGCTGTGAACATTTGTTCATATTTATGAAGAACATAAACAAACATAATAATGACCTAATTTAAGAGCCTGGGATGTTGTTACCATTTGTACTTTGATTTTAACCCTTAATCGAGAGAAACAGAATGACAGAAACTCTACTGATGAAACCCACACAAAGCTTTTTTTGTGATGTACATTGTTTCCTTTTTTCAGCTAGAAAGACTGTTTGACCACACGGTAACATTCAGCTTTCAGCCTCAACAAAGACACATTGTTCCATTAGAAGCAGGACTACAGCAGTGTAAAGGGTCCCATCACTCACAGGAAGAATTTATTTATATCTCAATCAAGAGGTGGGACAGAGAGAGCGGGCAGGAAATGAGAAAACAGGGGTAACAATAGCAAAGTGACTGTTACAAGGAAAGATGGGAGACATTAGAGGAAGTCTATTTCATACAAGCAGAACTTTGCGTGAGGCTCAGTGAAATAAATTTAAAGCGTGTGATTGCTTCACATTTTTTTATAAACCCTATATTAAGCCACACGGATGTTTCATTCTCACAAACATATTGTATTAAACATAAGCCTTTCACAATGCTCGACTGGTGGAGCATTTTGTCAGCAACACAAAGTTTGTGGGTTTGATCCCAGGGAATGCAATTACTGATATAAAAAAAAAGTAAACGCTGAATTTACTGTAAGTCGCTTTGGATAAAAGCATCTGCCAAATGAATAAATGTAAATATTACATATATTGGGGCAGTTTTAAATTGCTTCACCTTTGATTTAAACAGATGTTGCCATGTCTGGCAGGTCCCCTCAGTAAATAACATTAAAAATATATAAATATTATATTGGAACATTTTTATGTATGCTAACTACTCCAAGCAACTCTCTTTTCATGCTATTGTATAAATAATGAAGTTATAATGGATACAGTTAAAGTGCTGGACATAAGTGTTACTGGAGAAGTCAGAAAAACACTATTAAATAAATACTTAACACAAGCATATTGTCAGAGTTCAAAAAGTACTGCATAACAGAAATGACTCATCAGCTAAAACACTGGAGAAAATATAGCACTGACTGATTGGTCCACACACATTCTAAAGAAGTTTCATTTTCTGTAACTATGGCTTAAGGTTTGTTAACGATATTACAGCTGCATAATGATACATCACCTCCTGCATACATCACCTCCTGCATACATCACCTCCTGCCTATTAGTTTTGAAATTGTGTCAAAAGTGATTAAGAAATAAAAACCTTGAATACCAAAGCTATACTCATTGAGTTATTACAAAATGTATACACAACAAAGGTGTATATAACCATTATACACAACACAGGTGTGCGTCACGCTGTGTCCGCAATGTCACCTCCAGCATGCAACAATTCAACAGATCAGAATAAATTGTTCTAAACTTGAATGCAAATAAATGATTTTAATAACATTTACAAACATCATACTGGAAAAGCAGTGGATTGTGTCCTATAAAAATTACTATTGGGTTGCAGATTAGAAAATGTTATTCTTATTACTGTCCCTTTAAATAGTGTACGTATTTTAAACTGGGTTATGAACGGGTCATTTTTAAATGAGAATGAGAAATAAATGAAGCTCTGAATCATTCTGTTCAAAATTAATAAGGCTGATTAAAACCAAATCATATCAAAGAGGGACGAGAATAGACAGATATGCAGCCTTTTCACCACATTCATTTCCCATATCAGAGGTATAATTTCACAACAGAGAGTGGAAAATCAATTAAACTAATTACTGAGCTCAGCGCTGTACCACAGTGGGAAGGACATGTACAATAGCCTGGACTGCTTTGTTAACCTTTAGAAAACATCACAAGTTGCACTAGTGACACAAAATATTCCACGCTTCCATGTAACAGTTTACTAAAAACTGAACCCAACTTCTAATTAGGCAATAGATCTAATATTGCGCTTAATTAGATGCTCTTTATATTTGTGAATCACACAAAATAAGTTCCTGAGGAAAATGTGGGTGGTGTTTGCAGTACAAGAGTCACGGCTGCAGTGTTGTGGGCGGCTTCTCGGGTGTCCTCAGCGGTTGCTAGGTGATTTCTTACTGGTTCGTGTAAAGAGAACCCACTCCTAAGTTGTTGTTGTTAAGATATTCTGGTTGCTAGTTGTGACTTGGTCTGTCATTCAAGGTAAGTTAGCTGGTTTAACTGTTTCTCTGTGATTCTCTCCCAAAGTTGAATACCTTGTAAAGGTTAGAGATTATGACACATCCTTAACCCCAAGTATGAGCAATAAGCAAGCAGCCCGAAAAATATGCACAATACACGAATCGTGATGCATGTTATTTATGGTGACAGTACCAGCTTGTTTCCATGAGCAATAAGAGCGTTTCTGAGTCAAGAAAAGTCACGCACCAATGCCAGCTGAGTTTGCTTCCACCCACACTTGGGGGAAATAAATAATAAAGGATTGTGGGCACTTAAAATTGGCAGTGCTGATGGCAGGCAGGTGCATACAGAACATCTGTCATGTTATGACACAGTTGTCAAAGTTCCCTTCATTTCTGTTTGACACTGTGACATCTGCACAACCTCAAAATTTTTATTATTTTTTTAAAGAAAATGATAATGGTGCAAAACTTGACACCACGATGATAGGGCATCGTGGGTGGTTGCCAGGGTGTTGTCAAGTGGTTCTGAGTAGTCGTTAGCATGTTGTTAGGTGTTCTTATTGGTTGCTAGCTTGTTGCTAGGGTATTTCAGGTGGTTGCTAGGTCAAGTTACTGCGGTGGTTTCTATGGCAATTTTCTTTATATTTTGTCATCCCCATTGTTAAAAATCACTTGAGGTCACTTTTTGGAGAAGTGATAGCACACTTTTTCTTAATAATGATTTGAGACATTACATGTTTGTACAGCACATACCGCACAGGAGCTATGCAACATACTGCAAGTTGAATGCTAAGAGTTAGGAGATACTAACCATAATGAATGAACAATGCCAGTAGTTATGCTTGCTTTAGCTAACATTGCTAACAGCACTAATAATTGATGAATCACAAGTATCTAGAAGGGAAATTAGGTTTGAATTCATTTATCAGGTTTAATGTATTTTTAGTATTGTCAGATACTTTTGCAAAATAACCAATTACACATTAATTTGACAAAACCCAGATCAACAAGATTTCAATAGAACAAGAAGTATGAAACTACTCTGAGAATAAGATAATTAGTGGCTTTATATTATCCCCATTGCCTATAAAGTTTAATGTACTGTATGAAGCAGTCATTAATTTATCTAGTGCTTACTATAACAAAAAGTTGCAATCTCCAAACTTTATAACAAACCACTGAATAATGCAACGTGCACATATATCCGCATAACAATTATTAATTGCGATCCTCTGCTAACTGTTATATGCTTACTATAGCAACCATCACATTTACATCAAGAAAAACTCTTGCAGGTCCTCATTATGCCCAAACCGCAGTCACGGCAACACAATGCATTTCCTGCGTGTATCACTGCTTGTGAAAACACGGATACACCTCCACTCTCATACGTCTCCTCATTTCATGCAACTTCTATAGGGGGTGCGGGATCCCTGCCTGCGTGGAGTTGACTCATCTTATTCGTCCTACGGTGGTGACATAGGAGCAGATGGTGCTGGTCTCAAAAGCCCACAACGGTGCTCTCTGAGTAATGTTCCCTCACACTGTTTTCAATAACAGCTTTGCTTTGTCTTTCTCACCTAGATGGGACCGACAGAACTGTCTCAATGAGAATGTACAGCCCCTGATTAGCACAAATAGCGCTTTGTAATGTCTTTGGGTTTGTACAGCAGGTGCGCATGTAACTTATCTGAAATATTACTCTGTTTAACAGTTTGAGTTCTATTTAAAAGTTTTCCTTGTCGAATTGGAATAATTTATGCTTGGGGACAACCTTGGAAACACACATTTGCCAAAGAAATTGTGGTTAGCGTTTGTCTGTGCAAAAGTCACCACCATGACACTAGGGTGTTATGGGAGGTAGCCTGTTGCTATGTGGTTGCTATGGCATTGTGTGGTACATGCAACAACACTGTACAATTGCTATATTCATATAACAGTTAAATCAAACAGTGTATCAAATCAAATTCTGCATGTCAATCGTAACTGACAAAAAATAGCAATAGTACTTCTTTGTTTCTATTCTGCACAAAATACAGTACAAATTACAGTACTGCTCCACTAATCCTCTATGTCCTTAAGCACCAGTACCTGTTAGTTGTAGTTTAGAGTCTACATTGCTCAGTACAGCAGCTAAAATAATGGTGAAGAAACAGTTAAGCCTGTAAGTTTAGCCAAACCAAGTCTAACAGCACCAGATGACAATAGTTTAAAAAAAGATGGCTGTGGGGAGTCTGAGTGGACTGTGATGTTAAGATTATTAAAGACTAAAACATTAAAACCATTTCAGTGTTAAATCAAGCTTCTCATCAATAGTGTAAAAATAGTCCCTAGAAATCACATTGACAGCATCTCAGAGATGAATTGATTTTAGATTAAACATACAGTTTCTCATTAAATCCTGATTAATTCACAGCTGGGCTGACTGCAGTGCCTGTCGAACAACAACAGAAACTCAAAAAACAACCGAAACGCCTGTTTAAGGAGTTTTACAATCCAAATTGATTAGAGTATCATACCCCATGCGAAGATAAAGATGTCATAATTGAATTTCGCAGTGTATAATTTCCAAACAGAAAATCAATTCATGACAACTCGGGAAAATAAAAAACTTTGCCTTTTGCTCCGGGTAGCCTGGGGTGAGTAAATAGCAATTAACTGAGAAATACACGACACCGCCGCCACAGAGCGGCTTTCATGCTTACATAAGCGCTCTGAATACCAAATAAAACGTTAGGGGGGAACTGAAAAACGTGCTTACGTCTTAAAGAAAACAACCTGCAGCCATTATAAAACATGAGATTGTCTTTTGAGGATCCATTTTGAAGTACTAATGAATGCCTCCATGTCACTGAAAATGGGATCAAATACTGTTTATACCCCAAGCCAAAAAAATAAAACAATAATCGATGCCTGAAACAATACAGCTGCATAAACAACAATCGACGCCGCATGATGTCCCAATCAATTTAGCTAAACTACAGTAATGACTTCTGAAGCATATGGAAAACAAAATCTTGGCTTCATCTGAAAGTCTCAAAATTGTGAATGCAAAAGCACTATTACATAGCCATTTAACACCTGTTGAACTAAAACAAAAGGTAAACAAACAGCCATTGTAATCCCTGTCAATCTGTAATGCCTCCCAGACTCAAAACTTGTGGGAATTCTGACTGAACCTTGCATTGTTAACAAGGAACAATTCTTTACAAGGAACTGCTTTAAACTTGTGTTTCGTTTTCTTGTATCTTATTTGTTGTGGGAGTGAAAAACTTATGGAGATTCAAGACTGACTACAAATCATTGCCGGGCATCTCAGCAGGCCGTTAGCTGAAGTACTTTCCTTATCGCCATGTTGTCATTTCACTCCTACGGCAGGCATTTTAAAGGGTCATTGGTTGCTAACGTGTTATTGTGGGTGGGTTACAGAAATACAAGCGAGGCCCGGCGCTGTGGCTGCCAGGTAACCAAAGTGTCATTTCTTAAGTTCTGACTCTGAAGGCAAAACAAAAAACAAGAATCAACTTAAAGAATAGATATGATTTATTGCTAACAGGGTTTATTTTCCCATTTAGTATTAGCGGTCTGTTTTCTGCTCTAGAATTCTGCTCTAATCATATTATTTATAATATCTGGTTATTCAGAAAAAGACCTTTTATCCCCCATTAAAAGTTCTATTCATACCATTTTCAGCTTGACATGAATGCTGTATTTTGAGAGGCACTGTGCTGTCACAAAGGGTCATGATGTCAGAGTACATTGTACATGATGTACATGATGTCAGAGTACATTGTAATATTAAAATATATGCAATTTTCTTAAAGGCCCCCCAAATCTACAAAACTTGTGTGCCAGTTTTAAACTGAATGACCTTTACCAGTTAATGCATAATTTGCACAGAGTGTGACTGTAAATCACAAGTGACTTTCATAGTGGACTGTTAGATCTACAAAAGCACATCATATTAAATGAATTAACTGCTTTAATGGCAAATTTTAGTGATATCAGGGGTGCCATAAAGCCCCTAACCCAACTCAATGACTAAGCCAACGTTGGCTTGTTGGAACATTAAAACAATGTTTTGATCTACTTGTCAATTACTGAAGAAATTAGCCAACGAATGGCCTGCTTATAATATGCATATATACTGTGCATGTTAAGATTAAACAAGTATTAACCAGCCAAGCATCCCTGCTTATGCTAAATAATTATGTCACATGTTTGACACTGACTAAATACACTTACCTTCAAACAAAATACACTTACCTTCAAACAAAATGACCTGTTCTGCAAATAACATCTTCCATTGCCTACACATGAAGACGTCTTAAGAGAAATCATCAGAAACTTGGATTTAATGTATGTACTTGCTAACCTCCAAAATATTGCCTTCACTCTCAGAACAAAAGTAACAATGCTTCCAAAACGTTATAAGAACTACTAAAAAAAAAAAATCACATTTTTAGTATGCGTTCTTCCAAGACCTTCATAGAGCAATTAAACGGTGCAATACATAAATCTAGCAAACACCATTATCATTGTGCTTTTTGTCAGAAATCAACCAAAACAATTTGTCCCACATTCACAGCATGCCAAAAAGTGCTTCAATCACTAAACGCTATGACTTTACTGACATTGAAAGTGTAGGTATCTAAAACTAGAGCTTTAAAAAAACAGAGATAGTCTTTTTTCTACACATCCCTCATTACAAATATACCTTAGAGAGTACTGACTTATTGCTTTAGGGTTTTGCTTTAGAAAAGGTCACTCTGTCCGTGAGTTACTTAAAAATTTACCAACATCGGTTCAAAACTTGTTGTGTTGTGTGGTTTTTAAGCTATGAACCCTCAAAATACCACTGACGCGCTGTGTTCTTCATCAACTTCAAATGTCAAGGACTCAGTTAAGCATTCTGTGCTCAAGCTAAACCATAGGATTAATGCTGTACGCATCAAATCCAAAGACATTGTTGGGCACCTAACAGATCACAATAACATCTATATGTATCCAATAATGTTAAATGAAAATGTTTACCCAAATATCTTCTTATTTATTTACCACCAGTTTTTCCTAACTTATAGAACTATTAAACTGCAGAATACAAGAAAACATTTTGTTTCCAATATAATGAAAGTTGGCATGGACAAGAGTTCATCTATTGTGTTTTACAAAAGATAGAAAGTACCACATTTTGGAATAACATGTGGGTGTATTAATAAAAGAATTTCAGTTTGGGGTAAAAATGTGTGCTCAAAGGAAGTGTTCACCAATAAGGAAAATTCAGAAATTATATTGCTTAAAATTTCCATCAATAAAGAACAATTACTCTAGAAGATTTTTCTGTGAAATTGCCAGACAGGGGAAAGTGTGCATGAGTTTGTCTTATTCTTTGTGATTTCTAGGCTTTTGCCAAGTTTTAATCACAAAAGAATAACAAAACAGTACACAGATTTGAGTTTTTTTACATTCATTTGTAGTTTGCCACAGGGTTTGTCAAAATCATTCATTTCTCTACTGACAGCACGTACATTTATTTAATACAAATACACGCTGTCATCAAGCATCACTCTCTTTTCTGATGCGTGAGTTTCCTCATTGTGACCTCAGTTAGCTGTTTCCTGTTTCACAGGCAGAGCTTATGTTCCTGCTATCAAGCTCTTCTTCAGCTGATGACCTCATTGATCTGTGTCTGCATCAGACATCTGATAACTGTGATGACTATCTCCACTGACTGGCCACTCATGATCTGGGAAAAAAATATTGCCATCAACTGTCCTGGCCACATACTGAAAATATGTTAGCTTAGCAAAATGCTATCAGTTACCAACTGTAAGTCTTAACCTTAAGTTATAATTTACAGTTCAATAGAAAGAGAACATGAAACTTATTGTAGGGGAATTTGACATGCAATTGTTGCAAGCCAGACTCGACTCTGGCTACTTGCTTGGGCACCACTGCACCATAATTGTTTGCTTGTGAGCGAGAATGCTACAGTTCGGTCTAGAATGTGTTGCTCAGTTGAGTGTGTTTTGTCACAGTGTCTTGATCCTTGACAGCACACCTACTCGATGACAATGAAAACTACATTTAAGTATTTTATGTTTTACTGGCATCATTCACGTCTGCTAAGCCTTAAACAATCGGAGTATACAACAGTTGCTCCTTCTGTTAGAAGCTTGTCAAAACGTCTTTCAGCTGTTCTGCAGCAGATGATCAAAAAAACATGACAAGTACCAGAGAAAAAGGATGGAGAGGCAAAACACAGATTCTGTGGGTGTGAGGAGTTTGTGGAATTGTGTATTATGCTGTAGTGAATAAACAGGCTGAAATATTCCCTTCACTCTTGTTGCAATTTTGTTTTTGCAATGCTTTTACTGTTATAGCTGTTTGTGTGACCCCATTATGGGCTGATTTGTTTGATGATGGGAAGTTTATACACAGTTCTCACTGTACCCAGAGATAGTTTCTTTTTTCTTTCTTTTCGCATTCGCTGCCTTTATTCACATTTCTTCCATCCTTCTTTTCTCCATGCCTTCATTTATATATCCATCTATACATTCACAATTTATCAGAATTAAAAGAAAAAGCTTTTCTTTCTTTCTTTCTTTCTTTCTATGATAATGTAAACATTTTGAACAAACTACTCCTTTATTATTGCCTTCATTTCATCATTTTCCTATTTCTTTCTATAGCATCCATTCATCCAGCTTTCTTTCGCTCCCTCTTACCTCATTTCTCTCTTTCATGAGTCATCTTTCTTTCCTCCTTTCCATTCATCTTTTATTTCCTTCCTTAATGTCCTATCTTTTTCCTCAAGCCAAGCCTGCTTAAAATTCTAACAAATATTGCCTATAGGATACATCATCTGAGCACTGGGGGAAACAGGCCTTGGGCGGTCTTTCATCATACTTTAGGTAAAGGTTATTATGAAAGAACTACATATTCGCCTCATTTCAAAACCACAAGAGTCACAGCATCCCATTACTGATATATCAGCTACGCTCAGGACTGTCGGGAGCGACACGACGCCGGGTGTCGGTATGTTTATAATTTACACTCAACAGCCCTCTCGCCCCTCAGTCTCACATACAGTTTGTTTGATTTAGCCACTGTCTGTGGTGCATGAACACATTCGGTTACGAGAGCCAGGCCCCACAAACAACACCCTGTGAAAGCAGCGGTTGTCATGGTAACGCAGTGTAGACCAGGAGGTCTCGGTGGATAAAAAGCCTCTCCTGAAACATAAAAAAATTGCAAACACAAAAGCATGCCCTTTACCTCTGCAAGGTGTCTGCGTGTGTGCCACTGCGTGGGAGAGACTGATTTCCACATAACATGTTTTTAAAGACGAGAAGTAACCATGTATCCCATGATTCTGTCTTTCTGTGGTGAGTGTACACTGCTAAACTGTTGAGCTGTAAGTCAGATGGAAGTCAGGTGCACAGAATAACTCAAGTGCCTTCAATAACATACATTCACTGTTTACGCACTCATGGGAAAACTTACTTAAAGTTACAAATTCATGCAACCAAAATGCATGATTTGCCAGACCTTTCATAGAGTTACATTTATGTTTTATTTACAATAAAACAAATTAGTACAACATATGACAGGAATACTATAAAAATGTAATGGTATTTTTAGTTGTCTTTCTTAAATTTCTTTAACACTTTAATTTTTAAGAGTTGTTATTTTAAGTTGTTTCGGTACAACTTCAAGAAACAAGGAAATCCACCAATAACGTTATCCACCAATAACCCTAATCAGGGAAATCCACCAATAACGTTATCCACCAATAACTCGAATCAGGAAAATCCACCAATAACGTTAGAGCAGTAGAAACGCCCGCGAGTGACGTCACAATACAGAGACCTGCGACATCAAGCGATAAGCCGTAAAATAAAATGAAAACAAACAAAAAGCGATCAAGACGCTGCACGGTGTTTTACAAACATCCCATTCATCTCTTTACACCCCGCAAACACTTCACACCAGTGTAAGAATATGATATATACACACCGCTAAACAATTTTAAACAAACACCTTTAGGATGTTGTTTTAATTCTACTTTTTACTTAACCAGCTTTTGCCTTTTACTCTCGGTATGTAAACGATTTTTGTGGTCTATCGTAATAAAATCCATAAAAAATAACCATACCTAAAACTCATGCATGTTATATATACATGGAAACAATATAGAAAGCAAGTGTGTTCATAGACACTGAAACCGTTCGTTCAACATCACTACAGCATTTGTTAAAATAACTGCTGAAGACTACGTCCATTAAAACATGTTCCACCAAACACATATATTCGTGTTTTCTTTGTTACCTTCATCGTCACAAAGTTTGTATACTTTCCTTTTCCGTTGGGTGAGCACGTAGGTTTCTCTGAATCACATGATATGAAAATGCATCTTTTTATGCCATACACACAGCGCCCCCTGCCTCTACTTATAGAGCAGGGGCACCTCTACATAGTTCAGTGAAAAATGGTTAAGATATGTTAATATGTGCAATGTGAACATATTGGATTAAAAGTTATGATAGACGTTTTTTGAACTTCACATAATATTCACTTTGCATGTTTAATCAGTAAGGCCTTTCGATGGAGGACAAAATCTAAATGGCAAATCTAAATGTACCTTAACATAATTGAAATAATGTGTTATTAAGTGCAATTTATATATGTATTTACATTATTATGTGCAGGTATTGATTTCTTCTATTTGTACAGTATAACGTTTAAAGCTTTCATGAATTGAGAAATTAATTTCCCTTGATCATGTTACAAATAAGAGGTCATTGTATTATAAAAGCGTCCTGTAAGTTTCAGAACTCAAAACACTCTTTGCAGTCCATAAACAGCTTTTCTTAAAGCAAGCTATCCCAACTATTAATATCCCACGTGGTCCCAGTGTGACGTCATGTGCGTCCAAAGACCGCGGCTAAGGAGGTCAACGCCTACTTTTACATAATTGTAAAAGTACAATTCAGTTCGCAAAGGTAGTGAATAAAAAAAAACTCAGTATTGCTCATGCAAAGAAAGGATTGAAATGCCTTGTGGATTTACTACAAGTCGTACAAGTTGTTAAAACGCAGTCTTTGCATTGCCTTCAAAGCCTGGATGAACTTTATTTATAAGTTCCAGATCGCGTCAGTAAGACGCTGATCGCATGTTTTTTTTACTATGGCTATAAAATAGTTTAACGCAGATACACTGAAAATAAGGATGACGCAGTTCGGACTATTTGGGATCCAACAGAAATGCAGCAAAACACAAACGTAAGTAACAAAGTTTTAACCATGTGTCACTTTTACCTGTCGGTCTTTCCGTCTGTCTGTCTAGCTGTCAAAGACGATACAATCATTGAAATTGTTTAGTTGTTATTAAAGCAGTGGTCACAAAAGTTGCTTTTTTTACTGTTTTTGTTGTTTACTGTTATACCTTTAAAGTTAAACATAGTCTACAAATATTTATAGTATATTTAACAGCGCGTGTAAACAAACAAACCTTGGGAAACTGATCACATACTTTCCACCTTTCCACCCAACAGCAGCGCATTATTTAGCTACTGCCGTGTGCAGAACTTTGTCAGAAAAGAAGCAAATGACTGGAAAACGCACCATCTGTCTTAAAAATCCAAGACAGTCACTTCATTCGCCAAACATTTGGCAGCATAAGTTAAGTTAGGAACGCATCGTCAATGGGAAACTAGATGCATAATATGTCACTACTAGAATATGAGAAGTCTTACAGCATTAGACAAAACAGCTAGACGCGTTTCTTTCTTGTGTTTCTTGTGAAATAGAAGTTGTTTACATTCAGTAAAGTCTCAGAATCGTTCATTGGTAATTTATGAACATACTAATGACTCTGAACTCAAATCGTTGGTGGTGAGACTGTGGTGCATTTAATTCACAAAGTGAACAAGGACTAAGGCTGACATACAGCTTTTACAATAGCGAGGCTGGAATTGCATTTGTTATTCAATAAAATGTTGAAATGCATCCAGGCTGTCCTTGGTGTATTCAGGAGCGTTTGAACAGCTCTTCATGAACAGTTGTAAATGAACCGTTTGTGTTTTTAAAGTCTCATTCTTGCACTTGCACCTAGAAGACGATTGACTGTAGCTGTTATACATTATTGCTTATGTGTTTTATTTATGATATTTTTACCTTATTGGTAATTGTAATGCTCAGTAAATCTAGATGCTAATTTGCGGCCTGGGCCTTTTTTTAATAAAGTCAGTGGTTTAAATCTCAGCAGGACCATTTTGGTTCAATAAATGTTTAATTAAAATCTATGCTTAGAAAGCACATTATAACTAATTCATAGAATTGTTGCAGAGGTTAGAGGTGACCGTCTTTAATACTGTATGTGGTGCCAAATTATCTATTTAGGGAAGATTTGTCGCTTTAAGTTAAGTGAGAAACAAGGTCAGTGCTGCTAAACTGTGAGTTGGAAGCTGAATGTGGAGCAGTGAAGAATATATTTGCCATTGGTGGAAGACATCGGTGGAAAGGACTTTGCCCTTGAAATTACTAACTTGACGCAACTTCCTTTAGCCAGTACAGCTCTGTATGGCTTCCTATCATTTATTCACTCCCACAATTTGGCATAGGTTTAACCCAATTTGTGGACAACTGTAAACCTGTAATACCAGTTTATTCTGTTCTTAGATTAATCACAACATACTTTTTACCATAGTGGTCGTGACTGGGTGTGCTGTTCATACAGTAGTTGTCAACTGTACAGTACTATATGATTGTCTGTAGACTTTTATACATTTGTGTCATGCCTTATAAGAAACCTTTCAATGGTTCTAGAGATTCTAGGGACTTAATATTTTGTGGAGGCCTTTGTTACCACAGCTCAGGACAGTTATTAGTGATATTCAGGACTGTGTGTACCCTTGTGGTGTCTTCAGCTAATTATGCCTTGAGACTAATTAATCACATGACTTTTATGACTCGGGTGATTGGCCAAAAAACTTGCACCTGCAGAGAAACTGCTATAGGGCTGACTGATAACACTTACAGATAGCTTTCTGCAGTAACAGATACCCTGAGTTAAACCCTAGGTGACATCAGCTGAGAAGGAATGTTATCTCAGAGGCTGGCAAATTTATATTGTCTTATGTAAAATACAAAGATGAAAATCTTTTAACATGCAGTGATGAATTGCGTGTAATAAGACCAGGACTGTGTATTAAGTAAATGGGTCCAATTTTAATTTTATATCAACTGTAATATCCTAATAATGATGATAAATTTGGTTTGTAGTACCACAAAACTGTACAAGGGTTACATATTCCCCTCTTTTCTCCTTGTAATTGGCAATAAAAATGAATGTGACTCACGCTCTGAATAAGAACATGACAAATATGATTCATTATCAAGATCTCAGGATTATCCCTCTGCAAATCAACATCAGAACACCAGAGAAGGACAGTGTGCCTCTTCTAAGCTAATACAGCACTTAATTAAATCTGAGAGTGCTTTCAACAGGCCATATTAAAATGACTCTGACTTAATTAAATATGATTAATAATTCATCTTGCCAAAGAAAGATATTCAGAGACATAAGAGTAATGAACATATGCTCCACACTTATTTCAGAATTGTTTTAGTCAACGAAACCATGTGTCATATTTAGGCAAATCTCTGTGGAGTTCATCAAGGTTGCATCCTGGGCCCAGCAAGGTTATACTTGCTTGCGGTTAGCGTTAACAGATACAGTAAGCTACTGTAATGCTACTCTAATCACTTTTGCATAAGTTTTTACGTCACTCTCCAGCATATTAAAATTTATGAAGTGAAGTAGTAGCTACAGCAATATGTACAGTCAAGCATTTTAATCAAGCACTCAAGTTATATAAACTTTTAGGATAATTTAAACCCTGTAGGTAATTTTGTTGTGACTTCAACTGTCAAATGCGTGTTCATTTTCAAGCTAATGAACAACTACTAGCTTTGTTCATGTTAACTGATAAATATATATGAAAATTCTTCTCAAAGGAGCTTGGATGTAAAATCAAAGCGAAGCTAAGATCAGTAATACAGAATAAAGATAAATGAAGACTAACTGTGTTTGACTGAGGGGCTTTAATGAGATGTGATTCTCAAAACATATAAGAGCATATTAGTATGTCTTGGACTGTTGGCTAGCTATGTGGCAGATCTCATTAATGCTAACTATTGTCTTGTGCAGTTTGTTGAAGGCTTTTATGTTCATCTAATTAAAGAACACCAACAAGTGGGTTCCGTTAGCTCAACTGGTAGAGCATTGCGTTAGCAGCACACAGGTTGTGGGTTTGAACACAAATACTGATAAAAATGTATACCTTAAATTTACTGTAAGTCACCTTGGATAAAAGCATCTGTCAAGTAAATAAATGTAAATGTAAAAACATCAACAGTCTAACATTACTATGATAAATAAATCTGTCTGTGTTGTCTTTAGGTTCAGCGTTTTCGATGATGGTTTAAGGCTGTGTTGCTGTTGAGACATAGTGAGCAATTAACTACATGTTTAAATGATGTGACAGTAGTTCAGTTCATGTTTTCCTATTTTGATTAGTTTGGCTATTTAATATTTGTTTATTTATTTTTCTTTGCATTTCTTTTCTTAGCATCGGCGCAATAACATGCAAAGCAGAGCCAGCTAGTTTTTGGATAGTTCTAAAAATATTTTTGATTTTGGTTTTAAAAAGTTGTATTTACCACTTAACTAAAAGAAATCCGTATACTAATGTTAGGAAAGTGCTGTGTTTAGTGTAGCAGAGGCACTGAGAAAGGCACTTGTTTGATGCTAAATACAAATTTCAGAATTTGGAGTGCTTTTTTGGAATTTATTAGAGTCCAACAGAAGCTGTTGATTCACTTAACAGAATGCAAAAATGACTTCAGAAATATGCCATTGATTTAAATGTGGAAGCATGGTGAATTAGAATGTGTTATAAGGATGCTGTATCAAGCTGCAGCACTCAGGGGATGGCTGAATAAAACTAATGGCTACAAGAAGCCGCTGAAATCGAAGGCAATTTGGAGATAAAAGCTTTGGCAAGGCAGCCCAAGAAATGTGAGCTTGCACAAACAAAATTGCTTCAGATGCAACAAAATTTTGACATCACAGACAAGAAATTCCATCTGTTGTTTTCAGTAGTGTTGGTTCAATCTAAGAAGTGTAGCTATTATTAGCAAAGATATAGAGGAGCTAAAATTACCACAAACAGACAGGGTGAAAGTGAGGTCATTTTTGAGCTTTTAAATATTACATTTGTATTCATAAAAATTGTTATGAAAATTGTAACTTACAACATGGCATCTTTTCCTGTCACCTATATTTCTTGAATAATCCAAAGTACTTTCTTATGATCAAAGCTTAGTGTAACTTCTGCCAATAGACTGAAATCTAGACTGAAATCAGTTTCAAAATTAGTAGTCATGTAAAAAAATTGAATATGAGATCTTAACAATTGTTCAGTTAAAATACTGGCATCTGAATGATCTCACGACAGCAGCTCCATCTGCAAGTCTGGCCGCTCTATCATCAAACAAACTCGTGAGCCCAGTGATCCAGTATTCACACTGTAATGTTACTACTGTAGGATAACTGCCCCCCATCATCAGGGCCAAACTCAAATATGTTCCATCCTCATTCCAAATTTTTGTATTTGTATTTACGCAAAGCCAAGTTCATCCCTGATGGCTCTCCAGTCCTCAAACATTGATTATTCAACATTCAAATTCTCAAGAGGGATGCAAAATTTTCCATGCCTCATTTTTCAACAAAGTGGTACGTTGTTTTGGCTTCCGATTATTTGCTGATTAAGCAACGTTATATATATAAAGATGCACCAAAAAACACGGACAAAAAAGCGGTTGGAATTTCCTTTCTTTTAGTAAGTTCCAAGTGAAGAATAGCCCAGTTAATGCTGACCGAAAGGAACCTCCCAGAATTCCTTGGGGATTTTTTAGCTTGTTGGCTGCTGGTCACACATATCACCCACTCAATTAAAGTAGCTGAAGGAAAAAAGCCCAAGGGATGCTGGGAAGGAAGAAGAGGTGTGAGTCGTGTGGCAATAGTGTGGAGGCAGACTGCAGGGGTGGAGAATCCACACACACCAGCACCGATGCGGGAAAATAACTCTGTCTCTTGCTTTTAGTTTTAGACATTGCATCTTCTGTGGCCTTTAGACGTGACTTCTCACCATGTTTTGTGTTATGCTTTTAAAGATCAATAGTCAGTAACCATTACTCCTGGAAAGACCAGGATTTGTTGTGTTTTAGATGCTGGTCCCAGGCAGTGTTGCTGTTGAGACACAGCGAGCTATTAACTACATGTTTAAATGATGTGAACATAGTTCAGATGTTTTCATAATAATGTAGCCTTACCAGTAATTAGTTGTTTTTCTAACAAATGATAGTGTAGCGAGGCAAAACAGTAAATTGCAGCTTGTTATGTTACGTTTTGGATCATTAACTGTGTACTGTCCTGTCTCACATACATAGCAACCCACAAAGTGGGTTGTTTTTTTGTGACTGACTTTATCTAAAACATTTATTTTGATAAACAGGTAAAATATATCTTTGTTAATGGTGTTGTTCATGACTGTTTTTATTGTAAAATTAGATTCAACTTGCATTTTTTGGCATTTTGTATGTAAACATTTTTTTAATAAAGTTGCAAGCAAAGTTGAAACTGTCATGCAAGCAACAGTTCTTCTTTGAAAACATTTAATGAAGCAAATTGCGGCTGAAGTCAACCGTGTTCCAAGTGAAACACAAATGAATTCACACAGGAATTGCATTAAAACAAAAATCCCTCTCTCAATAGGAGAATAATGAGCAGATGTATATTTTTTAATGGCCATCTTTGACGTTTTGCCAGTTTTCAGCCTGGCCCAGTGCCCAGAGATCTCTAGAGGGACAATACCCCACAGCACTGCTCTATATAATACTTTCAATATATCAGATGCCTTTCTATTATTTATGTTGATCCTCCCCCTTCACAAGCTGTTTGTTTAGGGATGAATCTCTGTCATTTGACCTGTTCTGCTGATTTTCTCTTAAAGACTTATTTGGAATGACAAAACAAACATGTAATTACAGCATAAATGCTCCGCAATGCCAGCCATGCCAACTGCTTAGTCTTGGAAAAAACAGCTTGTGAAACAAATCATGTTTGCGAATGGCTTCGAGGAAAGAGGATTTAAATAGTCTTGAGCTAATTTCTGAAATCTGCTGAATAATTAGCGAGACGAGTTTTACAATTGACTTGTATTGCCTTTGACTTTTTGACAGACTTACACCTCCCAATTATCCTAATGATTCGTCCCTCATTTCTGTGCTCTCATTGTTTCTTAAATGGATGTATTGGCTCTGTTCCAAAACCTAGTTAGCTGCCTTGCTGTCCACTGCCTACAGGCAGCTGCCTTCTGAGGGCCCAAATGGACTCTGTGCAAGTGTGTGAACTGTGAAAATGTCTTCATAAACAAAAATAATTATACAGTACATTTATTGTTTTTTTTGGTCTAACCAATTAAAGGCATGACAATGGCAGGGACAAAAAGGCAATGTTTATCAAATTATACTGAAAAAGTAAATTGCTTTGGTGGAAATTCCAGATTCCTTTATATGAAGGAAATCCGATTTATATTTATATATCCGATATATTTCCTATTCATATTTTCTGTAGCTTCCTCAGCAGCCCTATTCCTTGCTCTCCGAAAAGGACTCAAGTTTCCCTTCATTAGAAATGTAATTTGGCCTCATCATTGCTGTTGATAAACAAATGGCTTTTCTTCAGCCATTGCCAAGCATTGTTTTCTTCTGTCTTTGCTTCAATAGCTGTTTGCCTTCATCTTTTAATCTTCTCAGTGGTCTACTCCACAATCCACCTTTTCTCTCAGACTGTGGGATTTGGAGTTGGCAGATACATCCGGCAAAAAATCATAGGCTGCCATACAAAACAGAACAAAGGCTAGGATGGGAGATGGAGATTGTTTGTTCTGTTGGGTTGGCGAGTAGAGTTGGACCGGTCTTTGATCTTCCAGGAGGATGGATTGAAAGCAGAGGAAAGATGGTTCCACATAAAAAAGAGGGGAAAATGCCAACATCTTGCTGTTGTAGTTGATCCTTGAAGACAGCTGAAGTTCTGCAATGTATGTGAGATAATCATATGTGAGACATTTATTAGCAGTGTGGATCAAACATCATAGAGAAAGATGTAATTTTTTTTCAGTTCTGTCATCGTTTAAAAACTCACTGTCATTCCAAAAATCATATATCTTTTAATTATCTCTGGAACACCGAAGATATTTGAAAAACTGTGTGTTTTTTTGAATACAACGGAAGTAAATGGAAATGGACACTGCAGAGCTCTTAAAATTACAAAAAAGTACCATAAAGCCGCCTTAATAGTTTCAGGCACTATAATCCCAGTCTTTTTTATAAGTCACACGATAGCTTTGTATGAGGAGCAGCATCATGTCATGCTAGTTCTGGTGTATTCACATATGATGTGAGAGCCAATGGTGTTGCATTTCATTGACATCAACAAAGTGAACACAAATAAGATGTGAAGCTGCAAGATTTTTTCTGAATAAACTACAAATGACTTCAGAGGACTTGGAATTTCAGTAGCCATGGAATGTAGTCATATAGAATGCTGGAAATTTTCCTGCAAATAATGTTTTAGAAATTGTAATTATCTTTTCCTGTTTGATTTCATGGAAAACATGAGCGTTCAGCTTTTGCTAAACATCATCTTTGTTCTCCATAAAAAAATAAAAATCATTCAGATTTGGTATGACACAAGGATGAGTAAATAGTAAAATAATAGATTTTATTAATATTATTATTATTATTATTACTGTATATGTTACAGGCAAACTGCGCCTTTAAATAAAAACAAGACAAATCCTTTATGCGTTTAAGATCTAGCCATCTATTTGCGCTTATCTGGTCATGGGCCTCCTGAAATGGCCTTGTTACAGTGCAAACCTTACAGCCAACACAACAAACCAAAGGAGTTTGAGTTTCCCAGTAGAAAGCAATAACAGCATTCATCACTGATGATAATAATAACATTCATCACTGTGGGTAATCCTCCAGGTGGTGTGCTAGCAAAGAGGTTGCATGGCTAATGAGCTAGCTGCAGGTAACAACAGGCCTGAAATAGGGTCCCCCGTGAAGTCTGAGACATACTGGCTTTTACTCATATAGATTACCTTGAAGGTCTCTGTTGTGGGTCAGAGGAGGGCAGCCATTTGTAAAACATGACAGAATTAGTAATAACCTGCTATGATCAGTGTCTGGTGTTAGAGGTTCACGACTGTAGATTTTGAAACATATGCTCTGACAAACCATTAACTCTCCACTTTTTTACAATTATCTGACAGCGTAATACTTATTTCTTTACAGTGTTTAAAACACTTCCAAACACCAATTTAAAAACCAATTCATTTCCATAAGTTTTCCAATTATTTTTGAGTTGCAGATAAGAATTAGTTTTATTCTTTTAGAAATTCCACTCATAGTTTGCAAATGTCAGACAGTAAAATAGTTTCGCTGAACATAACTAAAAATATTAATATTCTCTATAAAAATTCCCAAGACTTCCTATATAGATGTAAAGCCGTAAGGTTTCAAAGGCGAGGAAAACATTGATGGAATCGGTCATAAAAACTGACAAATTGTGGATGAAATGTATCAAAATCCATTATAAATGATAAATGACAGTTCTCTGCTGTGGTGTAATTAATTGTCAACTAAAACAACAAGCAAAGAAACATTGTCCTGGACTACATAACCATGTTTCCAAAACAAACATTGACTTTGACAAGAGCAGCAAGCAAGCCTGTCTGAAAGCTTTAATTAGAAAAAAACAACATGGCTGTGGTGAGCCAGCCACACACTGTAAGAGTTTTACAGGTCATATACAGTTGTAGCTTGTCAGACTGTGTGATATATTCCAGTGTGGGTAGTGTGTAAAAGGTCATACCCAGTTCTCAATCTTCTAGACTGAAGCAGCATTTACTGTCATCTGAGCATCACAGGGCCAAATATTGCCCAAAAGTGTATAATATGGTGTTTCTGTAGCTCAACTGGTAGATCATTGCATTAGCAGTGCAAAGGTTGTGGGTTTGACGTTATGGAACACAAGTATATTATAATGCATATAATGTTTTGTAATGTATACAAAAATGTGTTGCTTGAATTCACAGTATGTTGCTTTGGATAAAGACATCTGCCAAATTATTAAATGTAAATGTAATATGTACAAGCACATATTATTGCCAATAATTGTGCCAATATAACCACGATTATTAAGATTTTGTATTAAGAGCCGCAATGGCTACAATCTCTCTCTCTCTCTCTCTCTCTCTCTCTGCCTCCTTAAGCATGTTTTTGAGGGTCATTGGCAAAAAATGGGAAAACAAACTAAATTAAACATGCAATTTAGCATTATTTATTTATTTTCTTTATTCTTTAATAATTTTGACCATGATAATCACGCAGTGAAGATTTTACCCAGCTTTAATGTACATGTTATCTGATTGGCTGTCCTGCTTGAATTAAAGGGAGACACTCATTTCTGGTTAAGCTTTGCAATCAGGGAAGAGTGTCGCCTGGGAACGAAAGGCGCTTTCGTCAAACTCATTTGCGTCATGTTTGAACAGCACACAGAAGCGGATCTGCGTGAGGAGTGATTAGCAGTCGCTAATGATCGAGTTTTAATGGAGATGGATCTGGAAAATGGAACACGGCTCAGCAAGCATCAAACTTTGTGGGTCTCCATTAAACAAGTTTTTTATTATAAACTTGGATTTAAACACAGAAAGAAGACGATAAAATGGAGGGAAAAAATCAAATAGAAAACGTAACTGGAAAAACAGATACTGTTTTACTAAAACAGGAAAAAATAACAGCAACAGTTGTAATGGCAAAATAATATGAACACGCACTGTAAAATCACATTGAACAAACTAATTCCTCTTTAGAAAGTGTTTCTCGATAAAGAGAAGTGTTTCTCTCTTTTGTCCTCTACAGTCGTTTTCCAACACGTCACATTTAAAGAGATGTGCTTAAAGAGATGCCGGTGAGATTAAACTGAGACGTGCTTAATTAGCAAACTGATTTGGTTTCCCATCAGGATTAAATGGCAGGATACGATGCTTCAAGAAGTTTTAGGCTGTCATTTAAAAGGGTTGAAACTGAATTGCTGAAAATAAAACGCTTATTCGTCAGACACTTTTATTCAAAGCAACTTATAATGAATTCAAGGTATACTTTTTTTTATCAGTACTTGTATTTACTGGGATTGAACCCACAACCTTACCAGTTGAGCTACATGTACGTCAGCTCGACTGGTACTGGTGGTGCTGCTGGTGTTGTTGCTTTTCCAATGTGGCTTGTGTAATTGGTGACTTGACTCGAACCTAGTTTGCCGGAAGTACTACTACTAAGCCTAACAATGTTTTTATCTTTAAGTACAGTGTTTTAATCTTTAAGTTCTTCGAGTGTAAATCACTTATATCGCTGTTTCAATTATTCGCTTTTTATGGCTGTCACACTCATGCAAGCTTGTCCAATCATCTTACAGAATATCCATGTTTACAGGCGTGACAAAGATACAGTGATTTAAAGCTCACTGTCCGACAAAGATAATTACATTCAGTAAATCTTATGAAACAAATAGCCTTCATGATGCTAAAACCTCCAGTTAGACACAGCAACCGAGAGAGACTGAAAATAAGGCTGTTAAAGACTGTCCAAAAAACATGAATCTTTGTGCAGTTAAGTGCACAGGTTAAATTGCATTAATATGGCTTTTCTACTATTTCTGTTTATTTATTTAACAGATGCTTTAATCTGATTTCAAAATAACTGAAGAGCTGAGGAAATTTAATCAAGGAACAACAATATTAGCAGTTACTGTTAACCTTTACTGTGTTGAGAGCTGTTATTAAAAACTGCACTGTTAGAAGCAAGAGTAATTTTTGAAAAACTTGGAGTCACTTGGCCTACATAGTTCTGTTATTTTAATGCATATTTTAATTATGGAAAATAGTTGCTTACAATCTCAGTCCACTTTAGACATACAAAGTGTAATTTTTCAGCTATTTTCTAACAAACTCTGTTTAGAGTTTTAACAGACTGTTAGGTGTAAGGTTAGTGGAATAAGTTGACATGTTTTTGCAAGGTACTTACAGTAGAAGAATTATTAAAGAAATAGTTTATAGAAAATGAAAATTCTATCATGATTTACTTGCGCTCATTTAATTCTAAAACAATATTTTTTTCATATTTATATTATTTCATCATTAATATTATTCTAATACATTACAAAAGGGTCAAAAATGGGCATGTAAAACTACATTAATACTATTTTTGAAACAAAAAGCTTGACTAACATTATAATTTCCTATTAAATACAAACATTTTGTACGATGTGACCCATTTAAGTTTATGGGAATATGACAGAATATTAGCATCTGAGGAATTTAATATGAACACAGATTTCTGCTGTTCTTAAGATTATAACAAAAAATAAAAGTATAGGAAGTTCCCTGAAGGACCCGAGAGAGTTTAATTGGATTTTTTTTCCACAGCACCCTCATTAAATTCTCCTCAGCGCATATTTGACTGTGAACAGTCTCAGAATTAACCTCCTCTCTGGTCCAAAACTTTCTCTGCATTACTTACAGGAAAGTTAGTGCTGGTTTCCTTGACACAAATTAGGTTTTATCCTAAACTAAATTACTGTGATCAATGGTGACTCTGAAAAATGCTTCACTTTCAAGGCTGAGGATTAATTTGTGTCTGAAAAACCACTAAAGTTATAGTCTGAAGTGGAACGTCAATTTTCTGAATGTGGTTTGCATTCCTAGCAGACATAATAAAAATTAAGTATTGTTTGTTGAGTATTTTTACTGGGAATAGTAATCTGAGTATTAAGGATGCTCATATTGCAAGTGGGCGAATCACGATTCAGTTTCGTCTTTCTAGTTTCAAGTTTAAGATTTTATTTTTTTAAGATTATAGTTCATTTCCTGTTCATATATGTGAAAATACTTTGTGTACAGTATTATAAATGCGTAAACATTGTGTACTGGTTTTTTGATTTGCATGACATATCATTTAACAGTCCGTCCAAAATTAAATAAGGTAACACTTTTTGGCAGACTTACAGTGAATTCAAGGCATACATTTTTATCAGTATTTGTGTTATGCTCTACCAGTTGAGCTACAGGAATACTGTAGTTTTGCTACACTATTGCTGTTGCAGTTTGTCTCTCTATAGAAGTTACAGTTGAATACTTTAGAATGAAGTCATGGGCAAACACCTTCGATTCAGTACATATTTATTTGTACAACACATTTCCCAATGCGAAACATTTCTGTAACACAATTTACAGATAATTGCATGTTTCTATGATACAAAAACAGAGCTGTGTGAAAACCTTGTCATGAGGAACAATCCTCACGATGATAATATGCCTGCAGCTAAGGCTGATACAGAGATTAAAGTAGATGAGATAACAGATGAGAAAACGAAAAGCTTTCAGACCAAAAAGTAGAAAAAGAAATAGATGCAATGTTTAAAATCAAAGTGCAGAGAGCTGATCTCTGGAAACGTAATAATGAAGGAAAGCAAGGATAAAAACGTGGATGAAACGATGAAAAGACGATGAAACGAGATTCAAGAAAGGTTGTTTGATAATTGCTACATGTTTCTTAATGATTTTGAACCTGGAACTGAAAGAAGAAAAGCCAGTTTTATGAGGGAGAAAGATATTAGAAAGATATAGGAGACTTAGCATGTGGCAAATTAGCAAAGCAAAGCAATCCCTGAATTCAGTCACCCTTAATTCTAAAACAAATGAAAACAGCACATATATGTTTTATTGCATCAGGGATTGAACTTTAGGACTGATGTTCAAGCATCAGATGATGGCCTCCTTGTTTACTTGTGCTGAAACAGCACCTGCTATCCATCAGAGAGGTGGACAGATCGCCTTCTCAACACTGTTAGGAATAGCTCAGTTTCAGCATTCTTGATACGTCACTATAACCTGGTACAAGTGATGTATTAGTAAAGGATTATGTACAGTCAGCTGGTCAGTATCATAAAATAAATCTCAACAAGTTGTTAGGACAGAAAATGACCTAAAAAATACCAAAATATAAAGTAAAAAACTTTTTTAAGAAAATAAAACTATTTAAATTGTATTTTAATTTATTGTAAAATTTGTGTGAAGTACATTAAAATTGTATTTATTATACATTTTAAATTATTAAAATTAAAATTATTATAAAAATTATAAACTGTACATAATTTATTTTATTATGAAGTCATATTTACCTGTAGCACTGTACTGACCGTATGCATTTAGGGCAGCATGTTTTGTAATCAAAATCCAGGTTTCTTGGGAGCATAAAATGGTCATGCTTGGTAAAAAAGTAAACCAGACAGAGTCCTAAGACGGCAGTCCTGGATTCCAGATGGACGCTTGTTTCTCAGGAGATTTAGCTGAACTGATGCCATGCTCCAATTTTCTTGCGCTTTTTTTCCTCTCTGATGGCTTCCATCTTTTTTTGTTCTCCAATTTAATTTCAGGCCTCAGCGAAAAGCAATGGCCTTCTAAATACCCTTGGTGTCTCCTTAGGTCTATAGCAATGCAATATGTATTTAACAAGACATCTGCCAGAGGCTTCGTTCCACCTCCTCACAGAAATATGGAGCCAAGAGATGTGTTGATGTATGTGTGTCATTCAGTTTCAAGAGGCCGGTTTCACAAACATTTAGCCCAAAAAGGCAAACATAAAACATATTTTGAGCTCTAGTAATGTCTTGGGATAAAAATTGTAAATGTCAAGTTGGAAATTCATCCAAACTAAAGCAAATAAAAAGGCAGGGGTTGAAAGGGAGATTAAATTTGGCACGTTGTTGCATTAGGACAGACTGTCCTAATTAATAGTAATAACAGTAACAAGATCAGCCTCTTTCCACTATATTCCCATAAAACAGCCTGTACAAACACCTGCCTGCTTAAAGGAGCAGCGCACCCAAAAATGCCACAGTCATGTAATTCTAATGAGAGTAACTAACTTTTTGGTAACTACTCCTTTAACCATGATGGCTGCCTACAGGTAAAACATGAGAGACTCACAGGCACCAAACAACAGGTTTTTGAGTACAGCAGCCCCTATCTAAAACACCAGAGGTCGGTTATAATGCATCACTAAGATTGCTTTTTCCTCTAGTGGGATCCATCTTATGTCTGGATGGTCCTCCACCCTTCATCTCTGTTCTCCAATTGATGTTGGCAGCACTACAAATACCACAACGTGGCAAGCAAAGTGCCAGACTCTGAAATCTGTCCAACCCTACAGGATTCCCCTTGATGTTTCAACCAGCCCAAGTCCTCTGTACTATTACGCTAGGACACATGAAAATCAATGCCTGAATACTGGACACATAGGGCTTTTGGGACCTGCAGATAAAGACGTTTACTGGCACAGCAATTACCTTCCTGAAGTAATCAGTGAGATCTGTAAGCAGGCATAAGAAAATAAACAAAAAAAGATTCTAACTATAGAGAATTATGATGAGCGAAAATGTTTATTAATTCTTGTAAACACTCCCATTTATTTAAAGGGAAGTGTTTCTTATCTGTTGCATGTTAACACAAAAAACGCAAGGTGTTTTTGAAGGAAATCACCTTGTTAATAAAGAAAAGCTATTTGTGAGTATTTTTACTAATTAACACTTCTATCAGGTTTGTGTTTGCAGTTTTTAAACCTTTAATTGGATATATTGCAGGTTCTAAACTTGTGATCTTACTGGTTATTATAAAATGACTGTTAATTTTGATTGGATACGATTTGGTCACAGCCAGTGTATACATCATAAAATCAGTTGTTCTTTAAAAACATATCATTTTGTGCCATCATATCAAACATGTGCAAGTTAATTGTTTTCGTTTTATTAAATCTAGCTTGGCACTGCTAGGTTCATTATGTGGGAAAACTGTGTCACTTACTGTGGATTCCCTGTATCTCTGGAGAAATATTGCTGTGTAAACTTCGGTAGCCTTGGGGAGTTTTGTCCTCCTTCAGCTGGCTAGGAGACTGTGAAATTGTGTCTCAGATGCTTTGTGAAGAAGTAACAGGCTACAAAAAGCATCTACTAAAAGTGATTAATCACAGAATGATGATAGGAAAGGGCCCACAATGGGTAAACGTGAAGCAAAGTAAACAGTGATAAGAGACTGATGTGTAAAAATAAAGTCACCATGAAATCAAATCAGTGACTTTCTTTATACACATTCTGTGTCTGACTGAGAATGATTTATCAGTGTTAGAATAACGTTAGAATAACGTTTTGTAATCATTCATGAAGTTATAATAACTTGCTTGACTGACTGTGTTTGTAGGTAATGCAGGCTTTCTGAAGTATTGGCAGTGATTAATGTAATTTCTTGCTGGGTACTGTGTAAATCACTATTAAATCGTTGTCTTAGAATTATAAGGTTCTATCTGACATTTTTTTTGACAAATAACTTATTGAAACTATATAAGGTGTTTTGTTAAACAAAATCATTTTGGGTGTTTAATTTAAGAAACAAAAATGGTCTATCAATGCAAAACCTTTAACCCTCAATATCTCAAACTTGTCAAGATGCAGATAGAACCTTATTATTGTAAGGTAGCTTTGATAATGTTAGATTTGAAACCTAAGCATGATTATTTAGAAATGTAGTGATTATCTCAAGGAATTACTGTAACCTTTGATGTCACTTTCAATAAGGAACGCCCACATGTCACAATTCCAATGTATTTCTAACAGATCCAACCGTCATTTTGTCAGTTTTACTTGAAAAGACTATTATCTAGTAAAACAGTTGCATAAGCCACCTCATGTTGATTTTGAGGAACCCTCAGAGGTGTGAGATTCTGTCTGAAGTCATACTGTTCTCTATGGCAGACACCTATTCAGTGTGGCAGCCTTCAGTCGACTGCCTGAAAGTTTTATAATGGGTGGAAAGATTGAAAAGCAAACACAACAAGATCTCCAATACAACTTTAATTCACCAAGATGTTTGTGTTGTTTATGTATCAAATATTCTCTGTCTCACCAATGAGACTTTTTTAAACTCCAGTCCTTGAGGGCCACTGTCCTATAGAGTTTCGTTTCAACACTACAAACACTGTTGGAAACAAAAATAATACAGACATGGTCCTTGTGTCTGGAGGCTGCAGGGAATGTGCAATGACAACTGCTACAAGTAAACTGCAGTAACACTATGTAACTGACTGTGTATAGTTCGCTATGTAAACAGCCATATATACTTTTAAAATGGAGAAAAGGTTTCAACACCTCTTTGAAAACAAATAAATCTATGCAAGGTAAATATAACTAAAGCTAAATGAAGTATGTGTTTACCTGCAGCCAGAGTAAATGTTTTTTGCGAACTACAGTTTATTTTGTGTAAATTTTTTTGTTTCCCACGGAGACCATGAAATTTTGAAATTCCAGAAAAGGAAAACAAAGAAATTAAAAAATAATACTTTTAAAAAACAATAGTTTTAGGAAAGCGTATGGATAGGAAGTGAAATAAGACATACAACAGGAAGAGGAAACTGATACAAAATAAAAGACATACAAATTAACAGGCAGATATGACAGAAATTACACATTTAATTTTCAATATTGTTTCCCCCTAAATATTCATTATCATAACTGTTTAACTGTTTGTTTTGTTATATTAGCAAATGTAAAATTTTTGGGAACATTTACAGCTAGATAACAAAGAGGTTTTTTATTGTGTTGGGTCCAACATCTGTTGAATTACTGCTGTAAACAGATTCTTATAAAGTGCATAAGGTCTTGAAAAACTTTAAATAGGCACATTGAATTGGAAATAAATTACATGGGCCGTACTGCAATAAAGCATTCTGACATTACAGCATAATGACATGGTGGCCAAATCTATGCATACGCTTGGAATTGCTCGACAAGTCTATTTTTGCGTTGCCGCTTGTCTCCACAGCTCTTTGTTTTGGGTCAGTTGGCACACAGCTGTTTGCTACATTGTTTTCAACATCTGCTGTGAGCTCATTAGCAAATGTAATGGTGACATTTTTCGTTAGCACCCCTGTGATTATCAGTGGACTGCGATAAACTCTTTAAAACAAATTTTGTTGTTAAAGATGATCAATCGTTTCACATCCTAATGGAGTAATGAAGCATTTAATTGTTTTACCTGACGAAAATTTGGCTACAGTAAGTACAAGCATGGTGGGGTGTGTATTTTTGAGTTGCTGTCACCGGTCTAAATCAGTTGTATATCTTCAAACAATTTTTCATCTCAGATTTTGAGCATATGTTATGAAAAGAAGTCAATCGTCTTTTGACAGCTCGTCATTAAAAACGCATTTTAGTTTCTGACGTGAGAAGCTATGCTAAGAGGTAAACAGAGAGCAGCAGTATGCATGTGAAATTATCGTCATGGCAGCAAAATGCATTGCAATTTGATGTGTCAGTAAATTAACTAGAAAAGGCAAAGAAAGATTTTTTTTCTGTACAAATGATTCAAGAAATTCTAGGAAAGATGAAGTCAATAAGCTAAAACCAGAACATATTTAACTAGCAGGGTTGTTGGAACACCATGACACACCTTGTGAAACCAGTATATACACTAGTTCACCCTTGCATGGACCTGCAAATTATACAAAGAACCTGAAATTGAAGATCTTTTAGCTCAGCAGGTATTTACTGACAACACCAAAGTCATGGATAGAAACAAATATAAATGTACGTGTGTTCCTGTAGCTCAACTAGTTACTGTTGCACTAGCAGCCAAAAGATTGCGGGTTTGATCCCAGGGACTGATAAAATGTGTACTGTAAGTTCATCTTAAGTCCCTTTGGATAAAAGCATCTGCCAAGTGAATAAATGTAAATAAATTTGCACTGTAAGTTGCTTTGAATTAAAGTGTCTGTCAAGTGTATAAATCTGGTGCTGGCTATAATCTTCCTTTAACCGTTAAAGCAGCTGTTGTTGGTTTTCACATGTTGTCACAATAGTCAAGTGGAAGTTGAGTGTTTATCAGAAATTTAATAACATGCTCAGCAAAGACCTGAATGATGTTTACTTGCTGGAAACTCCCTAATTGTTATGTGGCGGGAACACAGCACAATATTTACCTTCAGAGATAATAAGTGTGTCACCAACCTTGATGTAGGAATCAGTCCAACCCCTAATGCAGTGCATGTTTCTCCGCTGTTACAAGACCGGTTTGTAGACCTTTTCTGCAGACTTGAAAGTATTTTATATTTTGTTTCCGCATTGGCATTTAAAAGTCTAAAATAAAAGTCTACACTTTCAGCTACAGCAGACAGTGTACAGCTTACTACAATTGATTCTAACAAACTGAGTATGTGCAATTCATAAATGTGCAATGGTTCAAGACTTTGAGCTTAACAGGAAATTCATAAATGACTACACATCCACCAGGGGATTGTGAATTATTTAAATGAATCAGTCTGAGTCTTTTTTTATATGTTTTCTTTACAGAAAACTTTTGCTGTAGTGCTTATGTTGTAATGCTACGACACCCTACTTGCTAGCCTGCAAAAACCACCCTAACTATGCTTGCTGTAATTCTCTTTTCTATAAATGTATTGATCTAAGGCATACACCAGCTGTAAGTTAATGTGTTATATATTTACTTCATATTAGCTAGCTACTTATCAGCCTAGCTGGACTAGCATTACTGTAAATGTAATAAAATGCAATTCATTTATAATGTTGTTTATGAATTTTTCACATGGGTCAAAATTATGCACTTTTCTGCAGTTTGTATCAACTAAGCACATCTGAAAAATACATCCATTAACATTCCTATTCATCTTATGTTATCATATGTTACCTTATTGCCTTATTGCCATCTTTGCTTACAGTATCTTTGCTTACAGTAACTTGCTTACAGTAACTGTTACAGTTACAGTACAGATCTAATGATCTAATCTCCCCATCATTAGATCTGCAAACATATATTTCAAGTATCACACTCATTGCCAAGAGCCAAGGTCTTAAGTTTTGATTGTCTGACATGCATGGATCATGGTGTATATGTGTTCTTATACTAGAAGTGTAATTCCCTTAAAACTTTTATCAGTGACTTTTTAAGGTATTAGAGACGTTATGTGTGTTATTAAAAAATGCTTACAGCAGCATTAAAGGCAAGTTCTGCAGAACAGAAGTAGAATAAGAACTCACGCAGTGAACAGCCTCAGAGGAAGATCCAGTTTGAATAATTCCACCCCCAGTGTTTTTCAAGCAGAGCCAAGGAAGGCTTTCACTATAAACATGAAGGCTGTGTCTGCAGCAACCCATCTGCCTTGTCCACAGAGCCCTATACAATTCCTGCTCTAAATACCGTCTGTTCTAGAGTCTAAATGCTTCACAATCACCCCCAGCCTGTAAGATGAATAACCATCATACCCCAGAGACACATTTTATTGCTGAGATTGAGTCTTAATGCAGTTCTCGGTTATCTTTTAAGTACTGGCTTTGTGTTAGATGTTTATGCTAAAATTGCTTGGGCAAAACTAAAAGAATCGGATGCAACCGAATGTGACAATCAAACATCAGGAATAGTATAGAGCTATAAAATCAATGTGGATAGCTTAGCTCAGGTACTTGTCTTGGAGGAATTTGATGAAAAAGGTTTTGTTTTATAGTGAGACTGGGAGGACTGATGTTAGTATTGTAACACCGTTTGGAGACTGGAGAAGAATCTTTTTTGTTCTCCATTTAAGATATCTCATCTGTAATTGTCTTTTGTCACAGAACCCTGTCACACCAAACAACCATCAACGAAAGACTTTCTGAACCACCATAAAAGGTGTTTGAATTTGTCTTTCTCTGTTTTGCATGTTGAAGTAAAAAAATGAAGGTCTCCCTCAGGTTTTCTGTGTCCTCTGTGGTTGGATGGAGTTTAGTCCAGTTTTGAGCTTGGAACTTTTGATGTTTTTTCAGCAGATGCCTTATCCTTTCTTCTCCCGCTAGCTAATATTGAGATGCTCCCATCCACATTTCCATAGTGACTAGTGTTCTTTTCCAGGCTAAATTGAAGAAACACATGTCAACACACCTAACTGATCTTAAAACAAGCCACCATTTTATTGTAACTTGGGCAGAGGTGCCACAACAAGCTAGGGTTTGTGCTTTGATCAAGAAAAGCCATACAATGTCAAAGACAACAGCAGATAGTCTCATGTGGGTCTGTTTCGATATCAGTTATGCTGCAGTACTTGCCCTTCATTGCCATGACAGAGGAGAAACCTTTTTTCACAAAGGTTGGTGGAAGAAAGCACATAAAAAATTGCACACCTGAAAGTGAGCCTATCTTTGAAACCTTAAACCCTTGAGATTGGAAGACCAAGTGAGTGTTACCTCCACCAGCCTGTCCTGTGGATTCCACCACCCATGACCTTGAAGAAAGTTCAGAACTTCTTTAAACAGAATCAATTATCACATCACACACATGCAGATAGTTTAGAAAACGGGGTTAAGTTAAATATGTGGAACGTCAAAGACATGCAGAAAACTTCTGCAATGGGAATATGAGATTGTATCAGCCAAGAAAGGCTAATTTTGTCTGCAGTGGATTATGAGACAGACCTGCCAAGGGAGGCACCCGCTCAAGCAGAAACATCTGCTCCTCAGAGTTTAGTTCACAGAGCCTCATGAACTTCCCCGTGTGGACCATTTGACATCAGCGCGGAATGTTTACTGCCTGTTCCATTACACAAAGGACAGATGTGTGTCCTCTGGTCAAAGTTTAAAGAAATTCACAGGTTTGGCAGCTGAGTCTCTGCAAATTTAAAATCACTGAGCGGTTTCTTAGTTTCAAGGCCAAGTTGTATGTTCCACTTGAAATGAAATATTTTTTCTTATATAGTTCCCGCTGCTCGAAGAAAATTTGAGGAGAAACTCAATTTAACAGTAACGCGCTGATTGCCCAAATGTACCTAATCTTTTAAATTTGATGCGTCTTTTAATTTTGTTTACGCCTTGTGTGGTTTGTGAAGTGTGTTCGAACTGCAGGAAAGACACTTCATTATTAAAACTTTAATTATTACTTTTAGTGACATTTGCTTGCCATTTTAATAAATACGTTGGTAAACGTTTCATTTTATTGTGAGGCTTTTGTTTTGTTCGACTGAGAAATGTGCCACTGCTAAAGTTCATCTTCAGTAATGAGAAGTACTGTAACTACAGGTTAGCACGCTAAAAAAGCTGTAGCATCGTAGTGTCCCATGAATGACTTGAGCTGGTTTATATTATGTTTCTTTTGACAACATTAATGAATAATGTTTTGGGCATTTTTTTGCCTTTTGAGTGCTGACCCTTACTGTACCATACTGTATTCATTCATACTGTACTGTATTCATTCAGACATAACAGGGCATTGGTGCTGCTTCTGTCCAATTGAGAGTAATTCTGAAATGAAACAAACTGAAAAAACTTCAACTAATGCCTTGTGTACATTTTGCCAGGGCTTGACAACAAATATTCAGCAAAATATTCTTCTATTTTATTTTCTTCTTTCTTATCTCCCACTTTTTTCCTGAAACACTTTTGTTCTGTGACATCTTCAGACCATTTTAAGAAACTTCTCACATATCTGTGTTGTTTGTTCTCACTGTATATTAAGACAGATTATCACCCTTGCATCTGAAAGCCTGTATATGGAAGCAGAAATAAATATATAAGCACCTCTAACAGTATGTATGTATCATATAGGCACGATAAAGTAGCGGTTTAATATGGTATGACATTTTTATTATATGAGTCTAATCCCTCATGGAAAGAGAGGAACACTTCTTCATTGTTATGAAACTTCCTTTGCCCATATTTATTTGAAATATTACTCACTTTGTAACATGTTGGTTTCACAGTGGATTTCAGAACAAGCTTAGCAATTTTAGCAAAACACGATGAAACATTTATAAATTACAATCTCTGTATGTAGTAATTGTCTGCCTAAAAAAGTAACTTTATTAGATAACACACTTTAAGACATAAAAGTATAACATAACATAGATAACATAACATTTATTAGATAACATACTCGTACACTATATAGTAAGGAAATACACAAACAACCATAGAGAAGGAAACATCACTACAGCTACTGTGCATTAAGATTATATGTTAAAAATAACCGTTATGTGTTTTATTTAGGCGTGTAACACACACCATTTTTTATGAATATAAACCTTGTTTTGGCTTGTGAAGAGATGTGTGCCATTTCTTTTAAGCAATTAGATTTATAATTGTCAAATGTATAATTTTGAAAATTGTCTGCTATAAAATGTATAATTGTCTGTTTTTTGTAATTGTCTGTTAAAGAAGGGACTTGAGAGAGACCCTAGCATTCTAAAGACCTTTTCAAGTTCATATGAGTTTTCAGTCTTTTATTGTTAAACTCTGCAACTACAGTCTGGGCTCCTCAGCTTTTGTGGAACAGGTTTAGTATGTGATGTGTCAGTCACTCTCAACTGCCTGTCACAGTAATTGGCACTTACCTGATTAGTGCTTCATTGTAAGTCACTTCAGTCTGCTAAGAGACTCAATAAAGCAGTCACCACAGTACTAATTTCATTATGGTTGGGTAGAAGTTGAGTCACATTTAAGCTGCTGCGGTTAGGCCAAGTGCGTACTACAAGACAGAAGCTTTTAAACAAAATAACAGTGCACTCAGAGAACAGTGTCTGAGGCATTTTGTTGCATACTAGTTACAGACGTAACACTTAGACATGCCTCTGTTTATGGTGCATGCTAGGCTCTATAGACTATTCTTTTACATAATCAATCTCATAATGCCTCTGCATCTGTGCACTGGACTGGCACAGAGTCATATCTGTCAAATAGTTTGTCATTTTACCATCCACATATATATACTTACACATTATCTTTTTTATCGTAACTAACTAGCTTTTATCTTTATTTGTATGGGACAAATAAAATTTGAATTTGCTTTGTGTGCCTCAATTGGCAGATTTTTTTACAGTTCCACCAACCTTATTACAACATAGAAACAGAATAAATGCTTTTGTTTACATAGTTTTATGAATTGTGAGGGTTGTGTTATCAGCATATCTTCATATTTAGCTCCATGTGGACAGTTTGTGAGTCTAAAGAGTTTGTGCTCCCAAGCTGAAAGTGATTTTGTGGTGAAACCGCTGTTGTAGCACTTATCAGCCACACCACGTTTTAAAAATCAAACAACTTTACACTGTCATGATGGAAACTTAAGAAGACGTACTGTTGTGAGATTTAATATGCGCGCTCCTCATGCAACTGCACAGCATGGGGTTTGGAAATACTGCTTAAAATTCATTTATGTTATTAAGAGCAAAAGCCAGAGGCAGATTTTACATCCTCTGGTTTTAAAGTCGTCTCTCTTCTGAATGTTGTCTTGTATGTGATCAATTCTACAATAGTAATTGATTTTCACCAGGTGCTGAAATGTTTGTTTAATTAGTTGCGTAGATAAGCAAGATCATATCTGTTAGAATTATTTAATTTTGTTACACCTTGTTTGAGTCTTATTGGTTTGGTTGGCAGTTATTAAATACCACAACATAGTTCGCTTGCAAGCAAAACTCAGGAATGTAAGTTTTGCTTACTATAAGAACACATAATTTCTGTGTCGTTTCGATGTATAATTTACTTTAAAGTCGTTTACTTAATGTCAACATTAAATCAAAGTGGTCGTATTTATTTTTTAATACACACCACTGGTATTTTTGCATGTGATTCATTGGTGCATGTTATTCCAAAAAAGAAAAAAAATACAAACACAAACATTTAATCAAAATGCAGTAACTCTGAAATTGCTTTTCATATTTTATTTTTACAACCTGTCATATGGAGACCACTTTTCACAATCCAATGAATTTCTGATGGTTAAAATTAAGTCCCATCCTACATTTGTGTCATTAGATGTCAAATTAAAGAAGTAATCATGTGTTTTATGTGTTGATTATTTGTGAAACAGGTTTAAAAATAATCATTTGAATCTTTTTTTATTTGTCAAAGTTATATAAATGTTTCATAAAAATATTCTTAGAATGTTTGTAGACTAGGTCAGATTCACCCATGACCTCCTGCTAGTCAAATATTGTACCGCCCTGTCCAAACTTTACTATAACCAAATACAAGCAGCTAGATTTTACCAGTTGTTAGGTAATGACTCATGAAAAATGAGTGGTAGGTTCAGTGATGCTTAAGTTTATGTCCTATGTCCATGGATTTACAACCCTTACTTTCATATCAGCAATTCATGCCTGCCAGCTGTGGGATACAAAGGCAATTTCTGTAGACCCAAGCAGAAATGGGAACTGCATTATACCGGAGGTTACCAAACCTGTTCATGAAAGATCTCAGACAATCCACTTTTCAAAACCACTGCAATATATTACAACAGGAATGTCAGCTTAATGGCATCTTACTTTCAGGTGTTAGGACTGATTGCGCTTGCAAGCGGTGTTCCTGTAGCTCAACAAAGGTTGTGGGTTAGATCCCAGGGAATACAAGTTCTGGTACATATACCTTGAATTCACTGTAAGTCACTTTGGATTAAAGCGTCTGCCAAATGATTAAATGTTAATTTCTGCAGTAAATGTGGTCTTGTGTACCAGACCACTTTTGTAATGGGATTTGGGTCAAATAGCTGGTTTGCACCAAAGATATTAAAAACTTATATTCTAACCAAGACAACAAAACTTTGATGTTAAGCTGTGGTCTGTGGTCCACACCAAAACATGTGTAAAAAATACCTCAACATTCCATGAATGCAACATTGTTGTGATTGCTCTGTGTTTTATGACTCTTAAGGCCCTCTGTGATTGGTTTATTACGTGGAATCAATGTTTGACTGGGCTAGCCATCTCCTATGAAAACATATTTTATCAATTTCTTGGGCTAGACATCTGTTAAGACTAGAAAAATATTAAAGATCATCAGTGTGTCATTTCTGGGCAAATAGAATTAAGGTTTGAAAATCTCACTGTTTACGTTTATGTGAATGTCAGCTAGTTTTTAAATGCCGTGCGAGTGATTTGATTTTAAATGTTTTAGCTTATGTTTTGCTAACCATGCAGCGTTCTAGCTAGTTTACCACAAACTGTATATTTTTAGCCTGCTAGTTCATGCTCTATTCAAATCACATTAGTACAGTTATTATAAAACGTCTATTTCGTGGCTATTCATTAAACATTTTAGCAAATTGGTGGCTTTCAACACATCTTTTATATACACTGATTGTGGAAGTTAACAAGTAGGTCTCATATCCCTCAAATTCAACAGATAACAAGGATGTCATGAAAGCATTAAAGAAATAATATTAAACAAGTACAAAATATATGTTCGTAGCTAAATGCTTCACAGCTCGCCAATCCACTGTTCGAATTGGCTATGATATTGCTGTGTCACACAGCACAGTCACCACAGAAACACAGCTCTTCACTGCAGCATTGTGTTGTGTCTGTTTGGGACAGTGTTTTTGCCAAAATATTGAATATTCAAGTTAGTATGCAGCTTTAATAAAACAAGCGTGTACGCAAAATGGGCAGAATATTCTGCTATATTAGAATATTCAAAATGCCACTGTGACATAAAAATCTTATTTGGAAATCACACAGATATGGGGATAGATGACATGGTATAATTAATTCAAGGCCAATCTGTATTATTCCTGTGTTAATTGTGGAACTAAATTAAAGATAGGTCAGCAATTATAGCTATGCTAACAAATGAGGAACGAAAATAAGCCAGTGCAATTTAACTGAAGCGATATTAGATACAATTCAAATACACTCTCTTAGTCAAATCAGGGTCATGCATTTTTAAAACGATGATGCGTCACACCACCGAGTTGTGCGTAATCGTGCGTAAATCTGCATGTCAGTCGAATCTCTGATCAGGGCTTTTGGTTTTGCTGACATATCAACACTGATTTTGTTCTGTTAATTTTTATATACTTATTTATCCCAGAATGTTTTTTTTCTGAAGTAATGATTTTCTGTAGTGTTATCTTTCGTAACTCTGGAAGATACCAGCATGCAATCTCTCTGGAATTTGGCAGAGCATCTATCAAATGCAGACAGGCACCCGCGCATCTCCACGTCTGATTACTAGCATTTATAACGTAGTGAGTGACATAAATGCGTAGCGGAGCCTCTGTAAATACGAAAGCCATGGGCGCAATCAAACAACCTCGGGTGTAAAATCAACACGCTCACCCGTAACAGATCCTGTGGGAACCTTTAGAAATAGATGGGAGGTTTATTATGATAATGGCTTAGTTCTCATTCCAATTAACGACTCTTATCCACACCGAGGTTGAAACGTAGTGGCATATTTATGCAAACCATCTCCTGAAATCTCATTATCTTTAACTTTCCTTTGAATGAAGATTCTGTGGTGCCGGGTTTGATTAAAACTAAAATCCTGTGCACTTTACACCTAATGGGAAAGGTTTTCTGGGATTGATAATGTGAAGCGTTTTAAAAATGTAATCACTGTTAAACCTCAGAAAATCTGTGTTCATCTATATTTATAGGTGGTTTTTAAGGGACGTTCACCAAACTGTGTGTCTGACTGGGATGGTTAATGGCAAAAACCAGCTGGATAAGTCTGTTAGTCTATAATGATCCATTAGTGCCGAACAGACAGACCTTGATTGTGGCATTTTATCCCAGAAATCTGCTGACTGACCACAGGAGCTCATTCAACTTCTGACTGAAGGGAAGTGCAGAGCTAATGGGCTTTTGATTCACTTGGCAGAGATCAGACTGTTGAACCAAAAGCCTCTGAGTTTCATTTCAGAAGCTGTGATACTGATTTCTGCCTGTTCAGTGAATCTCACAGGAACACGTCCGGGTCGTGTGTGACTGCAAAATTAAAATACAGTAGCATACAGTATTAATATATTTTATTAAAAATAACAGCTTATTCTGAGCACCCTTAAGCATTTTGCTTTGTCTTGCTCTTATTGTTATTATTATTATTATTATTATTGTTGTTATTATTAATAATAATAATAGTATTAAAGACATTTCATTCAAACAGTAATACTTGTTGAACAGACTTATTGGGAAACATTAAGAATATTATTAAATTATTACTAAGAAAATAATGAGAAATACAAAACCATTTAAGATGCAAAACATAACATGCATTAAACTAATGTGAGGGGGTGTGCTTAATATACAACAAACTCTAATGGCTCCAAACTGCTTTATTTTCTACATATCATTTGTCATTTTCAATTAAAAGGACTTCAACTCGAATTCATCATATTCTCACCCACATTGTCATTTCAATAAAGAAAAATTATAGTCTTTATTCACAGAAAATCTTCTCTACCATATTCAGATTTGCTGCATGCTTATTGGTCAAATGACACCACATTCACCACTGACTTTTAAAGTCTTGACTTTTGAAATATATGCAAACGATACAGTGATTTTTTTCATTTCATTTCATGGCAGATAAAAGCCTAAAAGATTAACAATGACAAGAGGGTGAGTAAATAACAGACGTTTGTGTTGGCTAACTAGCCCTAAACAACCTTTCTATAGTGTATGTGTTGGACTCTGTGCTGAGACCTCCATAGACAGTCACTCCTTTCCAGCCTCTAAACACCTGTGACCTGCCGGTTCCCTCATTCACCATTTCCATAATTTTCCAGAGTATGGACCAGATCCAATATCCACAGTCATTTCGGCTCCTGCTAAGCCCAGCTGCGCACAGCATGATTGATTAGCGCAAGTTCTGCGCTTCCTTTAGGTCAGTCTGGTGTTTAGGCTCTCATGGTCTTGTTGTTGCTTTTTTGCCATGGTGGTCAAATACTTGTGCAGATATGCAGAGGGAAGCTCATGTTAGTCTTTGTGGATGGATGTTTGTTTCATTTGCAGACTTTCTTGTATGTGAATCACTTTGTTACATTTCGAAAAACAAGCATTAGGGTAGCACCATGATACAGTGATGTAATCAGATGGTAATATCATGCTAGCATGTGGGAACATTTTGATTCTTTAGCACAGAAATTTCAACTTAATATTTAGAATTTTTGGTAAGCCTTTGGTATTTTTGGTATGCTTTACACTTCTAGACACTATTGCTTAATGTCAATTAAGAGGAACTGTTTACAAAAATACTGTGTAATATTTAAAAAAAAATCTGTATTTTTGTTTTATATAGACCCTAGTTATATAGACTTTTGTTCTGTGTGCAGGTGTCATGCAAGACAGAGTGCTTGAATTCAACCAATTGTATAAAAATAGTCACATAGTATTGGTATTATGACCTTTGCTTAGCAAGATTTTCAAAACTAGAGCCGTGTAGATGCTTTCGAACTATTCGAACTGTCTTCTTTAAAATATCCAAAACTCTCTTGACTTTCATTCATCTCCCAGTTACTTTACAGAGTAAAAGAGTAACTTACAAAGTTACAGAGTAACTTACCACTTACCAGTAACTTACTGACTGCTTTAATGAAGCATTCCGAATCATAGCAGCTGAAATCATGGATAACTTTTTTGTTTTCCTCACTTAACTTCTAATGTTGACACTCACGTGTGACTCATTTTTGTAGCTCTTCCCGTTCTCATAATTGCCACTTATATGAAGATGTGAACTTCCCTGTTTATTGCTGACAGGAACAAAAATGTAAAAGTTAGACCCACAGGAGCAGCAGTGAAACATTCTGGTCTCATTCTGTCCCAGCTGCTTGTGCATAAACAGACACACAGATTTGTTTTTACAACATAAACCTGTAGTATTAACTGATAACGCCTGCAGAAACTGTCAGTTTAATTACAATTGCTTTCAAATTCAAGTCGCTTTAAGCTGTAAGTTGCTTTTGTTTGTGAAACCTAAGTTTCATCTTTTCTTCTGTTATTTTTCTTTATATTTCTTTATTTTTGGACAGTTGTGACATTCTGGTTAGAGAGCTGGACTTGCAACAGAAGCTCACCGATTTAGTTTCCAATGTAAGTGGTAAACACTGGAAGTGCCTTTGAGCAAGACACCTTACCACAGTTGCTCCCTAGGTGTAGCAGTGTTCACAGTATTGCAATGTGTGTGTACTAACTAGACAAACTACGTTAAATAAATAAGTCAATCACTATTAAATTTCAAACATTTTAATTGTTTCTTGGAGACAGTAATTTAATATAGAGCAAGTACATTATTTCTGAAGTCTCTGCTTTGCAGGTTTTTCTTTTGAGATAAAGATCCCAATATTTTCTCAAGCACCTCCAGAGATCAAATGTATAACTTCAAATCCATTTTCAGATGCCTCAGAGGTAAATGTTTGGAAGTTAATTTAATAACTTTGTATGCAACACAAGTAGCTGCATGTCTTATTTGGGTCTTTTAATTTATCATACTTTGTTTTTTATCATATTAAACGTGTTTTATTCCTACAACCTCTAAAAACACTTTAATTATTTTATTACTTAATGAAAATGTTAAGAAAACATTTATACAACCTAAAATTTAAGTTGGGTAGATAGATAAAAACTAAACATACTTATGCCACAGACCATAATGTTGTGCCAGCCTTCAAATTATATAGTTTACATGCATAAAACAACTCTGTTTTAAAGCAGTGACTTGTGTAAAAATGCTATTGGAAATTGAACCAACTGCCAGCTTGACTGTACTTACTGAAATGAAATTATTTACTCACTAAATTCATTGTGCTACAATATTTCATAGGTCTGACCGACTCCTGAGGGTTTCTGTTTTTGCAGCCTTATTAACCAAACTAGTTTTGCACAGAAGACTACTATAAAATATCTCCATGAAGCTGAATGCTTGTATTCCATCAAAATAAGACCACCTGAGCAGGTAACATCAGAGAATTTGGCATGAAAGTGCTTGTGCTGTCCTAGGGCAGTTTTCTCAAGGCATCAACCATGCTTGGTTCGGTGTGTTATGTGGTACAAAGCTCCTGTGATGCATAAAGACAAAAATTCTGATTCTGGATCAGCCCTCAAGCAAGACTGAACCCGGTCCATGGCGTGCTGTTGTGGGGGGTGTGCAGCTACTGCAGGCTCACAACCAACCTGCACTGAATTGTGGGTAATGAATCATATGTCCTAAGGCAACAGTCATAGCCCCAAAGATAAGGTAGGAAGATCAAAAAGCATCACAAACCCTCAACTCATGGATGTCTAAAACATTTTACAACAGGTAACTAATTTGCCAGCCAATTTAAATTATATAAAAGACATAAACTTTCTGAAAAATCAATGTGGAATCTTTGAAATTACAACAACTAAAGATTTGACTGTTGTTTTCTCACTAGTCATTGCCCTGGTGTTTGTGGTCCCCTGTTGTCATGGTCTGTTTATTAAGTGTTTTTATTGCTAAGACCAGCTAATTTATATCAGTTGACTAGAGCAGCACAGGGTGCCACAATACAGTGAACTAGTGAAGCATGTTTAGCTGGTTTAATTGGGTTCTGGTGGAAAAATTAGAATTTATGATTTGTCCTAACTGCTTTTGCTGTTCTTAGAGGCAACGTTTAGCAAATATTTAGTTGTATTGCATTATATTGAAGTTTATTGTGGTTGTGTTGACATGGTTTGTGGTAAGTAGTGGTAATGTGGCTTGTTTCTGTTTCTGTCTTGGTTTAAATCCTATGGTGAATTAAAGGGGCAAAACCCAGAAAAAACACTCAATTCTTTTGTTGTCATATTTGATATTGTGTCTCCTCAGTTTTGTCAATTTTAGGTTTAGTGTTGTGTCTTCAGATTTGTAATTTGTTACAGTATTTTGTTTTGCACTTAAAATGTTAAAATGCACTGCTTTGTGGCTTAAAGCTGTTGTGTTGTGGCAACCCCCAAATAAACCTTTTCATTGTACATTACAGGTAAGCGATCACCTTCTGTGTGGTGAACAAATTACTGTTTTTTTTCCCTCGAAATGTCACATTTGTCAATTTGTCAACAGCGTCTGCAGCCTGTCAAGCACTAACTGTCTGTTACAGTATTCAATGAACGATTTGATCCCAGAAACCTCTTATTACCACATTTGCAAAATAACTCTTAATTGGACACAGAAGCTACGCTAGGATAACACGATATATGATGATATGAATCTATTTTGTCAATTCATGTTGTGAAAATAACACATTAAAATGATTATATTGTTCGCCGACTGTCTGAAAAGGAAGCATAAAAGCTGAAGTGATTACAGTTGAAATTATCACCAACAAAGAAACAGTCGCAGAGCGCTTAGCAACAAATGACAGGTTGTGTTATCAATTCAAGCAGGGCATCTAAAGTTTATCCATTTATAACAGATGGCAAAACCATGTCCCTGTCTTCACAAGGTAACCAATACATGACAACCAACACGCATTAAAATATTGAGGTACGAGTGTAAAGAGAGTAGCGTGCTCATGTTCTGTCGCTAACAATGCTACTGTCTTCCGTACTGTACGTTTCCAGTCGTGCAATGGCATGCTTCCATTTCTCATCCGAGTTCATTGAGCTGTGGTTTTGTAATCAGAATAGAGAAATGTTGTCTGAAACTGTGCAATTATCGAGGTGTTGCCTTGCAACCGATATCCAATCATTTACAAGAGTCAATAATTGAAAAAGCCCACAGTCGACTGCCCTCATATAATTCACTTTCAGAGGATTTAATTGATCGAATTTTAAATAAAAATGATAATCATCTAGGGGAAAAAAAAGAAAATCTTCCAATCTAATGAGGTAAAATAAAATTTTGAACTCGTCTTCGTGCAGAACTAGATGGAAAGTGACATATTTTATGATATGAAAATGGATTTAGATGGTTCATTTTAACAAGATCATTGCCAATAACTTGGATAATGAGGTCTCAGATGACCCACCCACAGTTCCTATACTGACCATCTGCTATGTATATTTTCACAACAAAACCGTTTTTAAATTGCTAAATACTGCATGTGGCTCGACTGCAAAATAGTCATGGGTTCGATTTCTGATACATTGCATACATCTGATATAAAACATACATGTATGTCTATTTATAGTCTAAATATATTTCACAGTAGACTAAACATAGAGTCTTGAACAATGTGAGTAAAATAATAACATTTATTTTTTAACCATCTCTTTGAACCAACATAAATTACTTTAAGCAAATGTGTATTAAAGCATCTTGTATTTGTATTCTTTTCAACCTGATGATAGAGTTATTTATTTGTCTTTGTGGGCCAAAATAAGCTTTACTCAGTCTCACAAATACATCTTGCAGAATTTTTGCTGTTCATCTTGCTAAACCAGTTGCCTAAATCCATCAGGGAAAACCTTGCAAGAGTGTATATGTGAAACTAAGCCACATACTGACACTTAGATACTAACAGCATTAGTCAGTTTCTTTTCCTGTACAGATCTGTAAAACATACGCATTCTCTGCAAACCTTACAGCATGGCCATATATGCTATTAATTTCACTTCCTGTGTGCATAGTCCAGATAATTAGAGAAATCTCAGGCTTTTATCTCAGGCTGACATAAGGAAACAGAGCAGCTCACTATCCCACTGTGTTTTCCTTTGTTCATTGGCCCTACAAGTCAAGGCAGCAATTAATCATTCCAACCGCCAGACAGATATGAAATTTACATAAAGGTAATAGCAATGCATTGACTCTCAGGTTAATGTGAGAGTTATGAGAACCGCTGTTCCAGGGTCAGTTTCTAGGTTGGAGTTAGACTTGCTGTAAAATCTGGTCATACTGTCCACAGCTAATTCTGGCCAATTACACAGAATGGTGTCATGTGACCAACATGAAGTGACCAATGACAGTTGGTTTTTTAACATGATGTTTGGGCCAAGTGGATCTGAAATTACACTGTCACAGAATGAGGGGGTCAGTGGGGCTCTTGGGGCCTGCAAATCCACACAGTTTGAGGCTACCACAGGACGTTCAACATCAGGGCTTGAGAGGTCTATGGTCTGCCTGTGATGTGATGCTCCGCCTCTGTCTGCAGTCTGATTTGCACTTCATAACCTACATTGTGTTCAAATCATGACAGGAACAGCATTCAGACGTTTTATTTTCCTCCTTTATAATTATTTCATTTAAAAAATGCCTTTCAGACCCGACGCTGCACCCGCTGAGTCTTTGTTATTTTGTTTGAAAATCTTTTCTTAGCTGTTGCATTATCCACAGGCAAACTTGATACACACAAAATGATGGTAAATGTTGATTGGATGGGAAAATTACCTTTGATAATGATTAGTTATTTATAACGAAGGAGCAAAATTTAATTTACTGTGTCTTTTGCCTATTTTGCCCTGACTGAACCCCCTAATCCTGCATCTATTAGCATCTCTGAGTAAGTGCTTTGGGTTTTTGGGTTCAGATATCTCTCTCCCAGCCAGCATTACTCTGCTAAATTGGATATGAATAGCAAAAACTGATCTGATATCAGTTTTCTTGCTTTGAGGCCTGGCCCATGTTTCCAAGTCATCGACAGTCGTTAAATTTCCTAGTACAGTAAGAATTTCCCCTGAAGGCTTTCTTCTCATTGGATGAGTGGGTTACTATGGCAACAGATTCAACCAGGCTGGGGGATGCTGTGGAATGCATGCAGCCATCTCGACATGCACCACAGAGGAACTGATTACAGTCCCACTCGTGTTAAAGGAAGTTTATTAATTACGTAACATCCATCTACTGAAATTCCGTGGCAAGAAATTGAACGGCTGCACCGCGGCACAGTGACTGAGATAAAACTTCTCACTAAATATTGAAACAATCGCACTTCAGACAGCATCAGGCTCTGAAAAAACGAGAAAGAGAGTAAGATTTGAGCGTAATTGGAACCCTGGTTAATAATTTAAGTCAGTTTGATTTGGTTTTCGTACAGTGTGAGAAACAGAAATCGTTCCATGTGCCATCAATAAGAACATGCAGGAACAGACACAAGGTCTGTCTCGGCAACTTGGAGTTTCAATCAAGCTCAACTGCAGAAGAAATGAGCAGATTATGGAGTTGAGAATGAGAAAACATGGATCTGCTGGAAGTGAGATCTTAATAAAGAACTTCCCGCCCTGAAATAGTCCTGTAGACTTCTAAAAAGTTTTTAAAGGTGTGTGTGTGGGGGGGGGGGGGTTGGAGATCAAAGGATTAGTTTAGAACGGCAAGTCTACCATTCTCTGCAATCTTTTCAGGGTGTAATCTGTCTTTCTGAAGCATGAAATATTCGACTGCTTATTCAAACAGATTGCACCTCTTGAACTCTGGATCAATGCATAAAGGCTGTCACAATATCTTTGTAGTCAACATCAATGTGAGTGCATTTGTGTGTGCATGTGCTGTAGAACACGCTTTTATTCTAAAAGTGAAAGCGAAATATAAACATTAACAATTAAATTAATTGTTTATGTCTTATTTCCCGTTTCAATATACAGTGCTGCATGTTTTTCCAATTGGGCCCTAATTTATTCTTATTATTTACTCTTATTGCTTTCATACTGTGTATTATTAGAAAATACACAGTATGAAAGCAGAGAACAAACCAATATGTTCAGTAACTAACAGTAGAATTAATTATTCAATGAAACGTTCAGAATTAAAATGCAAAAACAAAGCAAAATTGCTTAAACTGTTTGCCCAGCCTTGACTGTATGCTTATAGGATGATTATTATTAGCAATTTAAATACAGATTCAGAGAAGTAGGAGTTTAAAACAGGAACAGAACTAAAATTTAAATATAGTTTTTCAAATAATAGTATTTGATTGTGGTGAGCTTTTTAAGTGTACTGGTTTTTTACTGGAGTCTTGTCAATATTGTTGGTGTGTGGACTATCAAAATACAGTGTAAACTTGTTTAGGCTAGGTTTTGCGTTAGCATTAGTGTGCATGTTTCTGATTCAGAAAGACTGACACTTGATGCTACAATAATGTTGATTTTATTTACTTGTTTGAAATCAGTTTTATGTCAGCTAAACTACAGCTAGCATTTTCTGTCTTTAACAGCAGCAGTTATTTACAAAATGGATCATATAGATTCTCATATAGGCCTCATATAGTGTCTGGTAACAGCGTATGTTTAGTCAGTGCTGAAATGTGTTGTGCTCTGACAGATGATGTGCCCATTAGCGGCTGAGCCTTTTAGTGATTCACCCCACAGGTCATTAAAATCACATGTTCTCAGTGAATGAGGTGATTTTCACACCTGAGCACAAGTGTGATCCATTAGGTTATTGTGCATCAAATCAAGCACATAAGATTTGCCCTGTCACCAATTTAGTTTGTTGTTAGTGTTATTTACTACAAAGAGATGGATCAAAAATCAATATTATTTTACCCACATTGTTCAAGACTCTGTTTAGTCTACTGTGGAATATATAATTAGACTATAAATAGACATAAGTGGTGCACTACATTTAAGTTTAATTCGATATATTCTGAAAATAATTTATAGCTTTTTGTGAGAAAATTATGTTTATTGGTGTTTTCCGTCCAGAGTTTAGTGCACTTGACATAAAGTTTGTCTAATATTTTGTATTAAGAACAACACAGGGAAGAATATTCGCTTAATTAAGGAAGAGATCAACATACCTGATAAGAAAGATGATTAAACAGTCTTTTAAAGTTGGGTTGACCTTGATATGTCTGTAAAATTAAAGTAACGTATGTATGTAGTAAAGTATGTGATGAACTTGTGATAAATAAGAGAGGGGAAGCTGCAAAAAATATAAAAAAAAATATTATTGTCTCCAAAATATTGAACATGTACTAATTTGTCTGCTTTGTACCAATGTGGCTTAGTATAAAGTGCTTTATGAGTAAACTTGAAATATATTTATACACACACACACACACACACACACTACACTAAAAATCTTTCAGTTGTTTGTTTTCATATGTTGCCCTGGAATGTGAATTTCTGGCTTTGTTTGCTTAGCACCTCTGTTAGTAGATGAAATTTCAGGGAATCTCTATGAAATAACAATGAAGTACAGTTGGCAGCAACAAACCACCTGCAGGTACAGTCTAAAACGCACACAAACATTGTAAGGATGCCAGGCCTAGAAATGAGTATGAACCTTAGACGCTTGCTCACATTTGTTTTACAGCATTTGGTCATGTCACAAAATGACATCTGTCAGCCTCAAATCCAGTCATCAGTGTCATGACACATACAAGTTTATTTACAAACAGTCTTTTTCCAATATGACCATCAGCAGGAATTTCGCGACCTCAAGATTTCATTGGCCCGTCCATTGTCGAAAAAACCATTTATATGAAAATTGGTGTACAACGCCACAACGGTGAGAAGCCAAATGTCAGAATAATAAGGGCCATAGTGAAATTTGTGACTGCATGAAAGCTCAACGTGTGACAGGTTTATAGGCGGTTAGGAGCCCCTGCAGCTGTCTATAAATTTTCCTCTCGCAGCACCAGGAGCAGAAAGCTAAATAAAAGATGAGTGTGTAGGGCACGTGACGTGTCAGTCTGCCATTGCATATACCTCTCAATACACTGACCAAAGAATTGCACCGGGCACGAGAAGAATCAATAAGGCGCTTGTGTTGAAGAAGTAAAGGACTTTTATATAAGGAAGAGTGAAGGATTGTGATGTGATGGGTGTGACATGTAGATTGAGAATGAAACAATTGATTCCTGATTTCCCAGCAATCCTTTACGTTAATGTTACACTTTTGTGTCTCTTTGAAACTTATATTGATGCTCTTTGAAACTTATATTGATGCTATTGCTTCACCCAGTGAGTTTGTTAGAACTATAGCCTTGTGGAAAGCGCTATTATGTATATTGCACAGTGACCTCATAGTGTGACCTTGAGTCTCGATTTGAGGTCATTTCCTGATTCCAATATACTCTGTTTTTCTCTGTTGTCTATGCCAATACATATAACTTATGTATGTATGTACATATGTATGCTAGGTATTAATTAAATAAATGAATTCACACAAAAATTGCTAACGCTAATGTTGCTAGAATGTTCATCAAAACACATACAGAACAGACAGACATGGCACATGACAGATCACTGGCCATGTCTGTCACTCTTAAAAAGGAAACAAGAATAAATATACATGACTCAAGCACAATATTACAGATCTTTACGTCAGCAACAGACTGAAATGTAGATACTTTTGCTTAAGCTCTGATATCTATAAAGTCTGGATTACATTAAAATGATGCTGTATGCGTTTCAGCAGGTATGACATCATTAAGGCCCCATTCTCACATCACACGCCCAATTGTGACATGGTTATTTGAATACAGTTACTCAACTACTTTGTTACTTGGATAAAATAGCAACATATTAGTTTGGAATTAAGTCAGAATATATGATAACAGAATTTCATTTATGGTTAAACTATTTCTTTGAAAAGCTAAAATAGTTAAAAATTTATGGGTGCCCTATTTTTTTAGTAACAGGGATGGGAATATCATTTCCAGTGGTCTGAATGGCCCTGTTTATTTTTTTTTTAAATAAACCGCAGTTTTACCAATGATTTCTGTAAAGCCAGACCTGCACAGACGTCAGCGGCTGTATTAAAATTACACCAGCGCTAACGGTAAAAATTCGGTGATGGTCGTTACAGCGAGTGAGTCATGATGAGTCTTGTGTAGGAGGGGAGGAGGAATCGCAGAGTCTTCAAGTCAGACTTAAAACAAATAAAAAGCTTCGTCTGTGGATGGATGCAGGAGAGGCCAGATATGCGGTAAAGTCGTGACGGCCTCTGCAGAACGGGGCACCAAGGAGCTCATGACACAAAGGAAAAGGATTAGAGATGTCAGTCCTTTAGCAAGCTCTCTGTTAAGGCTATGATGTGGGTCTCATTTCACTGAGGTCAGCTTAATGGGACAAATCTTAAAAGGTTTGAGTGGTGAATGCAACTCATCCCACAAGTTATGCAATAACATTTAGAACACAAGATCACTGCTTTTGTATATAAATTCTGTAACATTTACTCTTTGGCTGGGTTGTATATTATAGCCCCGATATTGCAACACATTTTCATGTAGTCATTATCTGAAATGTGCTGCTGTGACCTGTCTGTAAATAACAGGATTTTGTGTATTAGTAGCCGCATTTTCTGTATCGCCCACCTTATGGTAACTATGGCAACAGTAAGCAACAGTAAGTTGGTCGGCAGTTTCACACCAACACCTCAGCTGACTATACATGCGGACACATTTTGACTCCAGTGTCTGGTCAACGAGGCAGAACATGTCCCAGCTGAAGGTGTTTTATTAATTTTCTATCTCTTACACTGCAACTCTCCACAAGGATAATGTACAGTTTTGATGCAATGTTAAAATAGTTACAGGCATAAACTTGATGAGAGATGTAATGCAATGGTAAAAATTGTAAAGAAGAAAGGTTTAAAAAAAAGCAGTTTTAGCATAAGTGGAACATTCTATTTAGTACCAAAAGCAGAGACTTTGTTAAAAAAATTTAATCAATAAAGTATAGGATTGTAAAGAAAGAAAAAACTCCCAGCATGCATCACGGCAGGGGGGTCAAATTCTCCTGCAATGTCCTGCAGAGTTTAGCTCCAGCTCTAATCAAACACACCTGTCTGTCATTTTCAAGTAATTGTATGAACCTGATTAGCTGTTTTGATTAGAGTTATAAATAAAGTTTCGTACACGCCTGTAATCAAGAGTTTTTTGGAAAAATGTGTTTAATTGTCAAAAATTGTGCATAAAAGACCATGTAGCTTAACATACAAGACAAAAACATTACCCTGTTACTTTCATTTTCAACAGATTCACACTATTGCTATAGTCATTATCTAACCACATGTTGTGGTACCTCATCTGATGTACATCAGCATATGCTTTGCTCTTTATGACTTTCAGACTTTATTACTGTGTGAGAACGTTGCTAATGGTTGCTGCCAACAAAGAAAAAAACGAAAGTAAAATTAAAAGCAAGTAAAACAAGAATCCATTGATTAAAAAACTTCAGAGGTGCCATAGCGGGATTGGCTGTTTTTTCTGAGTTATAAAGATCTGTATATCAAAGGACAGCAAAGACACCATTAGGGACTGAGAAATATAGCATAAACATCCCACTCATGGGCAAACAGACAAAATGCAGAAACTGATAGAACCAAATAGGAAAGGAAATTAAAATGGGATTTACTGCAGCAAGTTTTTACATGCTGATTGTGAGAAGTATCTATCCACTTTTAATTGAGTCTCTACTGCAATTTATATATTTCGTTTTTTTAGATTCGTTCGCGCTGTTTCCCGGGCAAAGCCTGAATTTTAATTAAACTGTGTAAATTGAGGAGAACGGTTTTTATTTTTCTCTATTTGTGTAAATTCTCTCTGGCTTAAATTTGGTTCTTTCCCTGTTCTAGGAAATTGAAATTCTATGATGAAAACTCAAGACCGAATACTTAAACTGTAAAATGGACAACAGCGGTTTAAAAACAGCGGTAATCTGCTCTGCTTTGGGAAAAGATGAGGATGGGTAGAACAACGTCCTCAAAGAAGAGAGTAATTTGAGCTTGTCATATTAATGGCGTAGTGTGTTTACAGTGACTGAATCGTACATCGGAAAGGACTTCTGGGTACTCAAACCCAGAGCCGTGACATAAATTAGAGGGTAATCATGCAAACTGACCATTTGGACCTGCGTTCCACAAAAGCACTGAAGTAAAAGGTTTAGATAAGAGTCGCCGTTTTACTTGACAGCTGTAGTCAAAAACTTCATAAATGAGCTTCACAGCACTTCAAGGTTAGAAAATGACGTCAAACACTTTGGGAAACTCTGGCGCTCTATTCTCATGACAGAAACTTTAAAATCTAAGACTTTTAGTAATATAGTCTTTTAATAATAAGGCTTTTTGTGAAAAGCAACACTGTATAATCACAAAAGTCAATAAAGAGCCAATGGGAAATCCTACATACGGTCATTTATGATGTCGTTGAAAAGACTAATATTGATTTCTTTAAGAAGAATAGAAAAGGGTCGATAGTTGCAGGTTATAGTTGCCATGGAAAGACACATTTGGACATGGGTGGAAGAACCTTCTAATTATGATTGTTGAAAAAGTTGGAAGATGAAAATTATGCAGGTGTTTGCAAGGGAGCGATAACAGACCAGGGCCAAAACTATCCAGGGGGGCAGAAAACCTTGTGGCGGTCCTTTGAGCACCTCACTGCATTATTACCTCATACACACACCACTGTACCGTGACCCCGCCTCACACCCCACAACAAACCCATATGTGTGTATACATGCATCTTTGTGTTGCATCTGTTTCTCAGAAGTTTCACCACCTCATTCCACATCCAGCTTAACGAAACATCAATTGACTTATAAGCCTGATCAACCTCCAGATGGATCTATTTGAAATTCATACCCGCTCTAAAAATACTCCTCTCTGCGTCACGCTGAACTCTCTGTGGTCTGGCATCAGAAGATGCAGATGCAGATGTGTCGTTCTCCTCGGAAGACTCGTACAAGAGCCCTGCCTTTATAAAATGCTTCATGTCCTCATGGCAAGTTCTCTGTTGTTGTCTTATTGCTCTGTGTCGACCTGCTACCAGATCTGTCATATTATATAATATTAATATTTATCATCATTATGAGGCACACTCAATGAACATTAACTGTAATCTGCCTGCGGTGGAGTTTATAGTCTGACGTGCGTTAGAACGATTAAAAAAAGTGGGAGGGTGCAACATAAAACTTCAGCTGGTCTTATGAATATTAATTAGGTGACATTTGTTCAGAGTTCTATTGGCTGTGTAAAAGTAAACACATCAAATGTGTGTTGTTTATATGGCCATATACAATTTCTATGTTGGCTTTTGTCAGCTCTTGTTGGCTTATATAGTATATATACATGCATACAAGTGTGTGTGTGTGTGTGTGTGTGTGTGAGACCATCTACATATTCCCATCAGTGGAGAGCAGCTACTGTAATTTACCAATATGTTTCTTTACAGCAAAATTAATTTCATTAAAACAATAAGCATGTTTATTAATAGCCATTCTTCTACTGGAAACCTTCTTAACACTTATAGCTTCAGACCTGTGTTTTCTTTTTATGCTTTCACACACAGTCAAGTGTAATTATGTAACTGACACATTATATTCTTTACCATAACAACAAACTTTACTATTTAGTCAATTTAATTGTTATTGACTTTAAACAATCTATAACTAATTATCTGGACCCTTCACACACATTCATCCTGTCTAACAAGAAGACTGAACTTGTCATGTTGTAGCTTGTAGAAATTTGGTGTTACATTTTAAACCAAACATCTCCTACACTGTCATATCCAGCTATTATTTGAATTTGATCTTGAAACCAACAAGTTTTGAATTCTGCTTTGTAGTTTCAGTTGTAACAGTTCTTAGTACCACAGCAGTGGTTTCCAGGTCATGTTGTACCTTATATTTCATGTTATATTTCAAGCACAAGGGCAGCTTCATATTTCATATAGAGTATAGGTGTAGCCTACAGCTATACAAAACTACTTTAACTACCCAACTGTTGAGAGCCTTTGTGTGAAAAGATTTCTATTAGGCCTATAATAGTAATCTACATTTCTTTATGTTAAACGTGAATTTATTACTAATAACTATTTACGCAACATTATAATGTGTCATAATAGCACAAACTTTCTTAATTTTTTACTGACTCTTTCATGTGCTTTGGGTTTAAAATGACCCTATGGATATTCACAGCAGGTGTCGAGTACAAAGCTTCGTTTTTCCCACACAAGCGAACGGTGTGGGTTAGAAAGCCATTTGCGGTTACTGTCTTTAGCATACCTGCACACATCAAAGATGGCTCCCGATCAGGGTGCCAATTATAGGGTCCAATGATTGGAGCGCAACATCTGAGAGTTTTCAATCCGCATAGCCGTCCAAACTCTCTGGAATGGTTTCCTTTCTAGTTACCTCAGTCAAGTGCGTCATTTCAATACAAAAAAAATAACACAGTGGTTCTATTTGAATACTGGCAAACTTTTAAAGCAGCATCTCGTTTAGTCTTTGTGATGAATGCTATCCCACAATGCACTGCAGTACACAGTGTATAAATCAATCCAAGATGTGAAAATGTCCATTATAAACAAATGTACTGTACAGATTTGATGCCTATGAAAAGACCTTCAAGTATATAATGATATCATGGCCTCATTTTTAAAGAAAATAGAGTAATTGCAATTCCCACCAGCTTACATAATTTAAATGAATGGTACTGTTGCTGAAAAGTGTAAAAATGGGGGTACGGTCCGCAATGCCATATTGATTTTTTTTGAACTACCACATCGATCCAAATCAAAATATGTCTCATTTATAGACCTTGGCCTGGTTTGAGATAAAAACGTGGCTGTTAAAATCCTTTTTCAGGCACTTCAGATGGTCGCTCTCTTCTGTAGATCTGTAAATTTGCCCGGCACACACAGTTGGGTCAATAGGCCTATTAACATTTCTTGCTTGATTGCCTTGTGTTAGTTTGTAGAGCGACTGATGGGGCTACAACTGCACCTCATCAATATTCTCCCCTCTTGTGTTCTTCATGTGTTTGTATTTTCTGTTGTTTAATTGGTATTTATAATAGAGTGCCCGACTCAAGAAATAATTACATCCAATACATTTTCACTTTTAAAAAGTGTGTCAAATGTGGCGTGTGTGTGGCGAGTATATTTAGGGGAAGAAAAAGGTTTCAACAGTAAATAAATAATAAGTTGACACATTTTGGGAAATTTCTGTGACATCTGCCTAATTCAGTGCCTGATTTAACCAAAAAACTGCCATTTAATATAAGAATATTAAAAGTTTGGCAGTCTTCATTCAAATATGTAATTAAATATTCAAAAGGGAATACTAATAAATCTATAAAAGACCTTGTATGTAAACATTGAGAGTATGTCTGTGTTGAGTACACATCCACAAACATTATACACAAGTTCTTTTAAAAGGATATTTCACCCAAAAATTAAAAATGGAAATTTACTCACCCTTTTTGTTTTTTTTTGTGTGTCTGTGTGACTGTTTTCTGTAACTGTGTGTCTCAGACCCCATCTGCTTTCATTGTGAGGAATAAAGACCAGCCTCAAGCTTCTTCAAAATTTCTCAAAGACAAACATGAGGTTTGAAACAACACAAGGGTGATTAAATGACAACATTTCTCATTTTTGGGTGAACTTTTCCTTTACGCTCTCCTCCTGTAAGACATTGATAGTATAGCTGCCTATTTACACCTCAGTGAGCTTGAGAGCGGGCAGGATTGAATACACCGAGGTTTGGCGTGCCATCGTTCCTGTGCCACAGCATGTGCTTCCCTTCGCCATTTCTCCCCCGTGGTGCGTGTGAAACCCAAGAGCGACAATCATGCTTGATTGAATCAGCATTCGATGAGCTACACGCAGAGAGAATGTACAAGACGCGCCCAATGTTATTTGATTCCTTAATAGAGCGGCAAATCCCGTTATGCCACTTTTCCCGCTCTTCTGAGAATTGGCGTTTGCGATTGAAACCATGAGTGATTTGATATTTGAAGATGCTGAGACAGTTATCTGCGAATATTTGCTAAGATCGTGCCAGCCTGGCGCTCTCAGGCGCTCATAAAAATCAATCTGAGTTTAAGGAAAGCATTATCCGTCAAACGCATCGCGATCAGACATCATTAGCCACATTATTGAACCGTATTGCAATCTGCGTTTGTCAAATGTCAGCAACGTTTGAATAACATATTTTCCACACTGCTTTGATCTATGATGTAATTTTTGTGTGTAAGGCTACGTATGATTTAATGGTCTGTTGTTGCTGATAAAATAAATAGAAAAAGTTGCTGGTTAGAAATGAATGCTACATCGGACTTGGATCCTAAACATGGCTGTTGTATAACTCTGGAAGTGAGCTGGAAGTGTGACATCACTTCCATAAAAGTTTCATGGTTTCCTGTTACGGATAACCACTGGGGATATAAGGAGCTCATGAGGAAAGTCCACCAGTCTCCACTCTGCCTTTCTTCTGCCATTACATTCTCTTTTTCTTGTCTTTGCCCTCACACATGAACGGATCTATATACCACACCTCTATTCACAGAAATCCTCAGGTGGGCCGTAACCCAGGAATAAAACTGTACTCTAATAAAGCTGTAGAAGCCTGTGCGACTGTCTTCAAAAAGCACTTTTATAGGTAAAGTGTGTAATTCTGTGTTATACTTTCTCCTGTCCCACCTAAATATCCCTTGACAACTAGTCAAATGTTGGTGGATTTTTCCTTTGTACATTGTAGACATTGTCAGTGAAAAATATCACCATATTTTTCTGTTTAGCTGAGCTTCCTGACCAACCCAGTAAAACAACCGTAGATCAACCAAGTTTGGGGCGGGGCTATCTGTTTGTACAGTGACATATTAAAGAAGTGTTTGGAAAACAGTTTTGTTTGTTTTTGCCGTTAGTTCTAAAAAAAAAAACAGGAACAGATTCTGTAGTCCAATAACAGATGACCAGATGGGGTTTAAAACACTGAGAGAACAAATATCTAGCAAGTACAGAAATAAAACTCACACCACATCCAAGATAGCGACCACCTGAGTTGTGAGAAAACAGAACACAGGGTTTTAACTAATATGAGTTTTATAGAGAACATCAAAACAACACAAACAACCATCAGAACCCAATGAGACACGATGCGGACCCACAGAATCTCAAAAAAAGCCTTTTGTGACTGAGTCATTACTCATAATGAAAAATGACTGGAGAGCGTGATTTCTCATTTTTTATGATGGATCAAGAGGTTATGGGGCTGAACAGAAAAAAAAATATGACTAAACTATTTGACGTTGCCTCTGCGTGTTTGCCAAGATTTGTGATTGTGCGATGGTCATCGTAAATTTGATGAGACAGTCAAACTGTGAACAAACAAATGCACTTTGGCTAAAGTGGCTGTTTGGAGTCCATTAAAGTCATGGCATTGACATGTTTACGGTCGGACATAACAAATCTTTGCAGCAGAAAACACTTCATATTATAGATGTACTTTTTGCCTTTATAAGCGTGGGACGTACAGTTTCATTAATAGTGAAGAAGGACCGTTGCTGGAATATGTTCTTAATATTGAAAATATTGAAGGATATTGATCTATGGATGCCATGTTCTGGATTGTGGATTTTAATTTAAAACGAAGCGCAATGCATCTGAATGGCGTGCGCTGTGTCCAGCCAATAGGAAAAGTAAAGATGAGTTGTCGTTGTGAATAACAGGTACATTTTTCAGGTAAAATAACAAATAAAAAGATTTATTACATGGTAGATAGGAGGTTCATTTAATATAGAATATATTTACAAGTACTTTTTTAATATTATTATTTAATAATTAATTGATACTGTAGAACATATTCATTGATACAGAAATAATAATTATTATTAATTGATTTACTTTACAAAAATCTTAAAAATAGATTTGACAGATTTACATTAATTTGTTTGTTTAAGCAGAACTTTACGTTTTCCAACTGCTGTTTTTTGTCAGTATTTGAGATCACGAAACTTAAAATGTCATTCCAGGTACATTTTCCCATTTGCTGCAAACTGATTGACTTACTTTCCAGTCGAACGCTCCATTGTTTTCTTAATTTGTAATGAGAACCCACACATCAAAAGGAAAAGCGTTTCCGTTCCTGGCTGGGTTTGATGAGCTCGTTTGAAGCACCTAAATGAGCTCATATCAGGGCGTTGCACTTTGATGTCGCTAATGACCCACCGCATGCTTTTAGCGCTTTAGCCAAACCCATGAGTACCATCCACATACCACAGCCATGCAAACACCAAGCAGTTACTGCCTCGCATGATCAGAGCGGTTTCCTGGCTTTGAAGCATTGATCTTACTGCAATTGCAGAAAACTTATCTCTGATTGGTGCAGACATTAAATGCGCGATGCAAATAAATAACATGCCTTTGAACATGTGCTTGTCTTTTACTGATTAGAAATATCATAACCAAGAACTGTTTGGAGCTGTCAGTAAATATGTTCAATTAGGTCCAAGAGGAAGATCATTAGTAAAAATGTTTCTATTTTGCATATTCTTTTAAGGGGATGCATATTTTTTCATTACACATTTCATTTTAGTTGTTTAGTAAAACGTTACTACTAAAATAACTAGACTTTCAGAAAATATATTGTGCACTGCTGTGTAAAAGCAAGTATCTAAAAGGTTTTTCCTGAGATCAGAAACAATATTAAAGCTACAGTATTTTGACAGTGAATTACCAATGCACTCACTACAGCCACTAGCTTTTCATTGCAGCAAATCAAAGAGAGACTCGCTGCCTCACGCCAAGACTCTCATGCGGCACTTTGCTATTCAGAGACAAATTTGCATAATCGAACAACTTTGCCTGGATTGGACACAGCTCTTTACTCCATAATGCAATATGTACTTCCCTGTAGAAGATATCATGTTGTAGAAGATGGGCAAAACAGAATATATTTAGGGAGATAAAAAATACAAAATGTGTAACGGCGGCCCACTTCCAACCGTGCTGTGCTAAAGGAAATACTGCAAAATCCTCAGGTTAAACCTTAACTAGATTCATTAAATATCATGTAAAACCCACATCATTTTTCATTACAAAATAGCTATTTGTTTGTTTATATGGTACGTTTTTTCTGAAAGCAAACAGTTAGGTCCGCAACATGCAAGTATGTGATTTATGCATATACCTCAATTTCATGCATTTTAAATGTGCAAGCGCATGGTTCATCCTCATCTTCACTGTTGCATATGTTAGCGTTGATGGTTATCTAACAGTCATCTTATTGTTTGAGGAAATGTCTGTTTTAATATTTTGAGGACAATCTTACAGAACAAGTAACTAAATACTTGAACCACAACTGATTTAAGACACATTTGATGTCAACAGTGTCACCCACTTTAGGTACATACAGCGTCGCACCACTATTGCAGTTGGTTGAGGAATTGCTTTTTCATTTTGTCTAGATGTTTCTGCCTTTAGAGGCGCTGGCAGGAATTCGTATGATATTTAATAATCTATGGCATTAAGGGTTCATCTCTCCAGTGAATGCAAACTGAAAAACTAAAAAATCAGGAATGAGGCCAGCAGAGAAAGTATCGAATCATTGAACTTCTCCATCTCTTATTACACGCTTCAGAGCTACAGCACAAACCCTCCAACCTCCTTTGAAATAAAGCCCTCAGAGAAGGATGGTCAATCAAGTGTGTGTCCGAGGAAAGACAAGGTGACTAATACTGAGATAGGAACAGAGTTCTTTTGTGGAAGATGGGACTTATCTGTCCAGCCGAAGGCTGAGATTGGCACTGCTTTTATCACTGGGGATTTAACTCAACTGGCCGAACTGTTGTTGTCCCAGTAAATTCTTCTGTAGGGTTAGGAACACAACGGCTAAGAGGATCTCAAATGCAGTTCTTATGTAAGATAAAGGTTCAAACTCACTGAGGGACTTTGATCACTCATTACACGGGTGAATTATTGATGCTAGTGGATCTTAACTTTTTACATTGGGCGTCCAGTGACAATCTAATATGGTACCAGAGAAAAATGTTCTGTAGCTGAAGTCTATCATATTTTTGAAGTTGGAAATACTTTTTCAGATCATAATGTAGATGGATCTTAGCTGTTTTAACTGCCCCCTTGCTAATTATATTTTTTTCATTGTCTTAAGTTATGGTGGTTGCCAGAAAGCCATTTTGGTAATCTGATCTTTTAAAAGGCAATTTAATCCTTTGCTTCTGCTTAAAAATGATGTCTGATGGTGATAAATTACAGTATCAAAGAATGAATTCAAACCATTAAAGGGGCTTTCATTCATTAACTAAAGCAATCGGCCCTCAGCATTTCTGAAGCGTCCGTCTCTCTTGAGCCCATCTAAAAATAACATGTGTCAGATCAGAGGTGAAAGATGGTATCTGGCAAAGGCTTTACAGAAGACACATTCTGCCAGTGCCCGGCAGGAAACTGCTTAACTTAGACCAAGTCAAGCAAGTTCTGACAAGGTTGACCAAGGTGGCTCACCATGTAAGTTTCAAGGTGACTCTAGGCCAATTTCCCAAACCAGCTTTGTCCAGCTGATGTCTAGTTTTAAGGAGATCATGACAATATCAGCTGGTTTTAAGTTTGTTTTAGTTTAATTTTTTCAACAGGGTCCATTTCAGAGATGTAGTTTACCCAAATATACCATTTATTTCTGTCTTTCCACACCAAATGTTTGTTTTCTATGAAGCACAAAAGGGGAATTTTTGAAGAAAATTATAGCTGCTCTTTCCCACAATATTAAAGTGAAGGGGAAGCAAAAAATTATAACACCTCAACTTCCATTTGTCATGTGACATCAAAGAACCAATGACCTGCTTAATGACATGCAATGAACTGCTTAAATTGTGTTCTCCCCATCACACAAAGCTAACATATAGTTTCACAACAACTGAAATATAGCACAGAACTAGTGTTGGTCTTTTATGATACGCCTGTGATGGTTTTGTTCTCACAGGTGCAGTCCCCATTCACTTTTATATATAAAAAAGAGCAGCAATGATATTCAAAAATTCAGCTTTATTATAGCACAGAGAAAAGTCATGGGGGTTGGAATGACTGAAGAGTGTGTAAATTATAACAGAATGTTATTTTTACAGTAGGTGAACTGTTACTTTAAAGGTGCCACAAGCTTTAAAAGTAGGTTCCCAACTGTTAAGATTTGTCAAGCTCATAAAACAAAACTTAACCCAGTGTTAATTACTGCCAAACTCTGACAAGCTGTTTTTCAACTTGAGTGATTTCATGCAACACCATTAAAATTAATCATTGCAATTCTTTCAGCAGAACAGTCCAGAATTCCTGATACTTCGGTGAAAAAATGGACCTCATTCTGAGTGTATTGTGGCTGATTATAATAGCATTAATCCATATTATATTCCCTGGTTTATAATAGTATTACTTAAACATCAAAGTTCTGCAGATCTCCATGGCAACCAAATGAAAAAGGAGAGATTATGATTTTGAAAGCCGCCCGCTGTGAACATCACACTATAAGAAGTAGAGGCTAAAATATGAATGGAGTGAGATATGAACAGCAGTTCAGAGAGAGATTACCACACACTACTACGCATTGAGGTAGAAATATCTGGTAACTAGACTCCACACTGAGTCAACAGCCAGTCTGCAGCCTTCAGTAGTGATACATTTACTGGATCAAAACACACTGTTCAGTGCATTGAATATATATGTCTGAAATATCTTGCCAAAGAATATCAATACATCAACAATAAAGTTAATAACTGCAAATGTTTCTTTTGTTAGCATTGAGATTAAACTGAGATTTTTGTTGTCTTTCTCACATCTCACATGTGTCTCCTATAGCATGACAGAACATGTCATGACAGTCTGACAAAAACATGGTTTTTTTCACTCTTTCATTCATAGGTTTCTTCTAAAGCAAAGAATCCAAGCTATACTGTTTTATTATTTCTAGACTTTAATACTTCTCTTTTTCTACCCTAACAGCTTTAGGAGAAACATCTGAGACAGCGTTTCAACCTAAATGAAATGAAGCTGCGAGCTCAGTTATGCCTCCTGACTTGATGAAAGAACTGAAGTCTGATGTTTTGTTTTGGGGCAGGAATATACAAGAACCAATATGAAGGAATAAAGATTTGTCAGCTTTAATATCTTAATTGTTTCTCAGAGAGAGCAATGGAATTAAAAAGAAAACAAATGAAACTTTCATCTGCATTTCAGATTTTTCTCCTGAGAAAAACACCTCAGCAATCTCAAATTGATCTCCTCTGAAGTTCTTCATAACTTGTTTCCAGCTATGCTGTGGTTAGATAAGATAACTAATTTTGCAATCAGAATTCCTTATACGGACATTTCATATTTTACAGGCTTATCTAGTCTATGTTATCTAAACTGTGGTTATCTAACCTACGTTATTCTCAATAATGTTATCGCTACTATTACGTACATGGAGTCTTCAGACATCTTCAGTATCTTGAGGTATGAAACAGCGACTTCTGCTTTTTTCTGGTTTCTGGTTCTGCATTTTCAGGTATGGTCAGACTTCAGACTGAACCCCACCGGTAGATGACTTTCATTTTGCCTCCTGCATTCTTCACACTAAATAGAACTGCAGATGTACAAGATTTCATTGCTGGGGCCTGAGGGTAAGATTCAGCCAAGTGTCTGAGATAAATAAGAGGGTCTGAGAGAAATTCACTCCCGTTTGCTCTAAGTGGATCTAATGAGGCATAGACTGCGAAATGGATTGAGCAAATCCACTGAGCTGCCTCCATCACCGCAGCGTCACAGTGGATGAAAAGAAACTGAAAAAAAAACAGTAAGAGAAACAATAACAAGCATGCAAAGCTGCAGTTTTTCCCCTAATGAAGCTAGTTTACTGGTTTGTGGCGGCCTAGTGAGCTTCTCTGCCTGGTCAAGCTGCATGGCTAGTTACTTGGATTAGCTTTTGTGGTGTTCCTGTAGCTCAACTGATAGAGCATTGAGTTACCTGCACAAATGTTGTGGGTTCAATCCCAGGGACTGCAAGTATTGATACAATGTATATCTTGACTTCACTGTAAGTTGCTTGTCTGCCAAATTAATAAATGTAAATGTGTTCTAGGCTAACCATAAAACAAAGCAGTGAAATCTGCAAACTAGCTTAACTGTTGAATTGCAGAACAGTTAACTCAATTTTTTTAATCTGTTCAACATAAACCTGCTCATATTTATTCAGTGACTATTGGTTACATCATTTCTCAATACTAATTGTTGAGTGTTTGTGCTTCTTGTTTGTACTCAACTGCTGAATCAGGAGGTGCAGTTGAGATTCGCTGTTGGCTATTGTGGTACATTGTGTACCACCAAATTCATGCATTTCCAATTAGCTCATCTCAGTAAACCTCATTATGATTGTGCATGGCATCCTTACATCTTTAACTATTCATACATTGTGTTAATTCTTCCTTCTCACTCCCCTTGTTCTCTACACAGCTCGAACGCCCCCTGTCATTCAGGCTTTGTTGGCTAGCAGATCCCTCTTCACTAGTGACGTGCCTTTTATTCCCATTTCATTCCCATTTGTTTACAAACAGCATGTCCCAGTTCACTCAGTGTTTTTCCATGTCGTTCAGACTCAAAACACGTTTCGTCTAGTGACGGGTGTATTCATTCAGAAAGCTTGTCCAAATTACAGTTTGCATAATAGGACTGTGCTACAGTCAATCTCTGAAGCAAAGCAAGTGTCACCAAACAAATTCATGAGGACTTCTGTGTCAGTGCATGTAGTATATAAATGACAAAGATTTATTTAAAAATACAAAGTTATTCATAGGCAGAACATCACTTTTGGTCAGTAAATGGTGATTGGCGTGTGTTTTTCCTGCTTGTTAGGCTAAAATAGCACTGATAAGCTAACTCTTATCCGTTTGCCTCAGTGGCCTACAAAAGTCATAAAGTCAAGTCACATTCACCTATGCTTATTAGACTCCAATAATCCAGCGAGACCCAATTTCTGCACTCCTTGACCTCAAAGAACCTTTCAACCGCTGTGTTTGGTTCTTCATATTGCAGATTCAAGACAAAAAATAAGTCGGGGTCATTTCAGATATTTTCCTGTGGATAAGTCAGCACATTTTTCGGTTAGGTATTCCAAACATAGTGCAAGGCCGCCCAAACAGAGATGAGGTGTTGAAAGTCAGTGCATTAACTGACTATTGCTTAAAAATAATAAAAAATATATTTTCTGGAGTTCATCAGAAGGCACCTAGAGGCAAACCTTACGGTGAGCGGTGCATAGATTGACAGTTTTTTTGCAAAACTGGGGTTATAAAAGCAAAACAACACCCAGTTTCTCAAAACTTGAGAGCTTATTTGTGTTGCGAAGTTTATGAAAGGATAGACCAAACATTTTGGAAGTAGAAATAGGAGCATGATCTTTCACTGAGCTACTAAATGTGACTGAGCTAAAATAAAAGACTGGATTTGGCCGAGCCCAGAACTTTCCAGACTTCAGTGATTTTTATCTTCAAACTGAATCCATCAGAAAGACTCAGTGACCATAAAAGAAGACCATAAGCACCCTTATGTCAGAGCAGGGAGATGACTGGCTTTGAAAGGGGCAGGCACAGTCATGCCTGCCCCTTTCGAAGGTTTTCAGCATTTGAGTCATTTAAAGGGCACAGAGGACTGGGCAGTACGGGGTCTACCGGAGCCAACATTGACAGCTGGGGTCTCTGAGGTGCCAATACCTCTTACAAGGTCAACAAAGCCCGGCCAGCACTCCTGAGCACCAGCAATGTGTAGCTCTGACCAACAATCTGCAGTCTGGCTGCCTGAATGCATCACATATTGAAGAAGCCACACCCCTTTCCTTAGCAGGTTGGATCACCACGATGAATGGAAGATAGGTCCCCACAGGGTTGTTCTAAGTGTGTTTGTGTTTGGTGTGTAAGCCTGTATGGATCTTGTGTTAACAGGGGTCAGAAGCACAGTGAACCAAAACTAGACCCCTGGTTATAATTGGATGAGAATAAAGAACCGGCAGCACCTCTGTGCAGCCCACAATCGCTTTGGGCTCCTTTGTAGAAAGAACATGAAAAGCAGAAAACGAACTCAAAGCAGAATTATACCAGTAAGCTAACAAACAAACCACATAGAAATCCCTTGAATTTCCCTGAGTCCTTTCAGTTAATTAGCCAGCAGGTATACCAATAGGAATTCTGTAAAGCATTGGGATGTTGAGAATTCCAGTGTTCCAAGTATTCCAAGCCAGACACTAGCTGTAGCTCATTTGTGTGTTTGGTGACAGTCAGACATGTGAGAGCCAGTCACCATCTATCTGCAATGACATAAATGAGACCTGATAGATTTCCAGCAAGATTTTTAACACTTCCAGAAGCACATTTTTGGGGAGTTAAATGCCAACGGATTCCATTGGTTGCTAACAATGCAGAAACAATGCACTGCCTTCTATTTTAAACTGAGGGATTAAAAGTTCAATCAATCACTCTGAATGAGAATTTTATGGGGAAATAAAGGTTGAAATGACCTTTTTTGAGGTAGATAAATGGCCTTGTAGGGAATTCTCCCTGTTTAAACTGCTTTGAAATTCTGGACACTCTCTGTTTAAATCATTACAAAAAATCTCTAATCACCAGCTAAAAAAGTGTGTCCCAAAATAGCATCGTAAAATAAGTTTGAGTACCTCACAAGTCTAACCAGAATAAAAATAAAGGAAATCAATTATTCCTGTTTGCTAACACTGATGCTTTAAACTATAAGAGGGAACAATGACAAATTAAGTATCTTTATTGTTTTGTTACCTGGAGTGCAAATGGATACTTCTGTCTAAATCTTCTTCTTAAATGCTTCTCCTGAGCCTTTAGTAATCTCATGCATGTTTACTGTAATCTGACTGGGTGGCTGTATACTGCTGAAAAGAAAGAATGTTATGCATATGTTTTTCTGCTTTGTAATATTTTCAGTGTTCCCTGTTCACCATTTACTTTCATTTTACGAAAGGATTCAGCAAATTCAAACGACATACAAGCTGAGTAAAACTGTAATCATCATAAGGCAATTTTTTGTGTTACTGAAAAACACAAGTTTATTCAAGTGTGCTTATAGTATACTTTTTATTAGTATACTAAAATAAAATATACACTTCTTTTTAGTGTACTTTATAAAAATAGGGTATGTGCTTCTCACAAATATTCTGTGCTGTATTCAGAGAAACACAGTGCTCAGAGTTTACTATGAGTTTACAAAAAGTGCACTTATAAACCAAAAAGTGTGCTAATTTAACCCCAGGAAATATTTATACAGTACACTTAAAATATTGTACACTAGTACTTATAGTGTACTTGTGCTCAACTTAATAGTGATAGTATACTTTAAATTTTACTTGAACTTTTTATTCTTAAAAAATGAATGAGGTATTTCCTGTTTGTAAAGCCCTGCAGGTTTGAAACAACATGAGGGTGATAAATAATGAAAAAATGTTGTCCATTCCAAATGTCGAAATGCGTTGTGCCCTCAAGTGTCCAAATACTTTGTGGGTCCCTGTATGTTACCACACTGAGGGAGCAAGAGAAATGAGTCATGAATGCTGCCACATTAGCACTGAACACATACTGAATCTATCTGATCACTGGAACAAAATACTGCTTTGGCCTTATACTAGACCCTCAAATGACAGTGATGTATAACGACCGTCAGAAAAAACACCGCATCAGTGACTTTCCACAGGGAGGAAAGGCAGCTCTCCACAGGCCTGTAACAAACCAAACAGATCTGAACACACCCAAGCACTTCGGAAGGCTTGTCAGCACTAACCAGAACTCCAGGTAATGTGAATCCATACAGATGCTTGTTCTGATAAAAGACGCAAATGGCGACAGAATTGCTTCTCTTTCGGTTGCAAATAAGCACAATTGAGCATGAAATAATGCAGTTTCGTGTTTGCATTGACGTTTTTTCGTTTGTTGGATTTTTTTATTTTGAGGATGTAAATAATGTTATATTGCAGCAGATGGCTTCAAAACAAATAATAAAAGGCAATAAATGGACGATAAATGATATTGTATGATATTTTTTATTTACCACCATCTGTTGTGGTAAAAAGGGATGTAATATTTTAATGTTAAAATACTGTCCCAACTTAACATGCAAAGATAGCTGGTTTTATATTTTTATAGCTTTCTCGGGTAATGCTGAGCATTCAAAACATAACAATAAGAAACACCGAACAATCTTCAAAATAACAAAGTTCACTTTGCTCAATGCCTTTTTTGCCAACTGTTCAAAATAGAGCTTTATTGAAGTTTACTAAACCAGTCTTTGCTGTTATCAAGTCACAGTCGCATTGATGATATTATTACAGGCAGTAAAGTATTATAATACACTGAAACCTACCATCATCTTAAACTAACTGGCAAGGCTGTGCATACACAGATCCTTTGTATGCAAATGCAATCTAAAAAGCTGATTATTATATAGATAATTATGTTCTTGTTGCTATGTTGGTTGAGCAGGGTGTTAGCAGTGCCTAAATTATGGGCTGGATTCTTACGGAACACACAAATAAATGTATACAAATCCTCCATACAATTTCCATACAATTGTAAGTATGGAAAACAGTGATTACATGATGCATACATGTAAATATTATTACACTTTGCGGATGTTGAGCTGTGGCTATGAAAAAATATTGTGTGTCGCAACACACATGCAATTAATCTTGTTAATTTAGATTCAATTCCGGTCCCATTCCATGTGGAACGCCACTTTTCCTGATCCAGTCTATTCCTGATGGATAGAGATCAGGTTTTTCCCTAAATGTACTAAATTTCTTACAAATTCTTGAGGATAAAAACCTGCAATCTTCTTTAAGAAACCAAAGCAAGTGTTTACAGTGATGAGGGAAGGTAAACAAGCTATGCATCTGTTGTGTTTACAGCTTTTTTTTAGATGATTTATTAGCTTGGTCAAGTTTGTACAATAATTAAGGGGCATATTTTTCCTACAGGGCTGTTCATGTGCTGTCATACCTAATTAGGCTTGCAGCATAGGTTGCAAACAGCACAAACTGCTGGTTTAGTAGCCCAACCTTTATAGAGTTGCTAGTTAGCTGTGCCACAACAGAATAATGTCATAATCTAGCTGGTATAACACTGCGTCAGGGGAGTGGATGTACAAAATACAAATACAGTTGGGTTGGACTGCAATTAATGAGCATTTGTTACAGTGTAAATGTAAGTTTAAGAAGAATAAAAAATATTCTGAGCACTAAATTGTACTAACAAATCATATCAAATCAACAAATCAAAGGAATTTTAGCTGTTTAGTTTCAGTTTTTAAACATTAGCCTGTACAAAATATTTATTGATGAATCACAGAGCGACCTTGGAAAGACTAATAATTAGTTTTCAATTACTGATTGATTACCGTTACGGCTCTTGAATTAAGCGAGAATTGAAATGCAGAGAAGTGTGGTCTCACTGTCTCCAAGCACTTCAGATGAGCTCGAAAATATCCTAATGATGCGAGTCAAGGACAGGCCTTCCTTCAAAACAAGAGCAAGTTAGATACATCAAGTTACATAACGTGAATGCGGCCAATCAGAGGAACCGAGAAAAGCGCACAAAAACATCTGCACGTCTTTTGTTGTGTTCAAGTACAGTTTGAAAACAATTACGCTCTAGTTATTTCAACCCAAAACAAATATCAACAGAACCCAGCTAATTATTTCGAAGGTCTCTTCAAAAAGTTTGACTGTAGCAGAAAACAAACTAATTATTGTCACATGAGAAAGACAAAATCTGTGGGATTTACACTTAAAGTTGAAACGAAACACATTTGTTGACCTTTCACAGAAAATGGAGCGTTGCAGTCCTAAGGAACTGTTAATCTCTGGCTGTAAGGGGTACACAGACTGCCCCCAGGTGGAGAGCAGCATTAGCCTGGAAACTATCATTAAAAAGTTACACTGTTTTATTGGTCTAACTTTAAACTTAGTCTGCTTTCCTTGGTCTGCTTAATATCCTTCTGCAGCTTTTATTTGATTTTTTTCAAATTTGGCCCAGTCTGTCCTGAGACCTTTCTGGTTCAAAATGATATAAAGATTTCTTTAGCTGATTTTTTGAGCTGATGCGGCTTAAAGAAATATTTCTCATCCTGTGAATGGTTGTGAGTTTGACTTTTCACTCTCGGCTGAAAATGTTTGAATAAATGAAAGTGGCATGTTTAGGGGCAGGTCAGTATAAGTAACGGTTGTGTCTTTGGTATTGTTTTAATTTGTGAAGTTTGATCAGAGATTTAAATGCCAGTTAAAAGTTTTAATGCCAAGTTAAAAGACAATAAATACACTGGTGTTCATGAACTCTCATAAAAATTACTGCTTGTCACTATATGGTTTAAATAGCTTAATCATATGTTTTGTTTCAAATGTCTAAATTAAAGATACTGTATTTTAATATGTATTTTAATGTATTTTTAACTTTATTTTAATAGGTGGAGTATGTCTATTAATATTACTGTGCCTACACGGGCATCATTTTGTAGGCAGAAACATTATGCTCCCTTCTGAGATACCTACTATAGCCGTAATTATAAAACAGACTAGCATGTATACTTGAACAAATGCTGCCTTAGAAGACAACTGACTTTAAATGGTAGCCAGCTCACTAGGTTTTAGAACAAAGCCTATCATTTTACATTTATATTTATTCATTTGGCAGACGCTTTTATCCCAAGCAACTTTCAGTGAATGCAAGGTATATAATTTAATCAGTACTTGTGTTTCTCGAAATCGAACCCACAGCCTTTGTGTTACTAGCACAATGCTCTACCAGTTGAGCTACTCGGCGTTGTGTGTATGTTACACACAGACCAGACTAGTTTAAACTGCTTAAGCTGTTTCAATGAGTCTAAACGAGTCTGACCCGTAAAATCAGACTTCATAACCCAGTTTCTGTATAGTGTGCACAACACCTTCACACTGTGGTAATAAATGATGGCACATCTTCTCCTTCTACATCCTGATTCATACGAGTTGTTTCTAAATGGCCAATCAAAGGTTGCTAGGAGACTGTCTGAGTAATGAACTGTTGTCTGGGCCGGAGGCAACTTGAGTGTTAGATTAAATTAATCCTATTAGTGCCACTGAGTGATATAATGATCAACTTCCCAGGTTGGTCTCCCTCTCATTTCACTTTCAGACACGCATATATTTACGTGGCTGCTGCTGGACAGATTCAATGTCAAGAGCGCATTTCAATGCCATTGTAGACAAAGAGCATCTTTATTGCTGCAATTTACATGTTCATTTGAATTCTACTTGCTGATCATTTGGAATCAATTAATTTGTAGTCAAAGTACCACAAAACTAAAGTTATTATGGACAAATAATGTAAATAACATACTGTAGTTCAGATGATTTGAACCTGACAGAGTTTGAGAAGAATTTAAATTTTTGAACATTTTGTGTATCTTATATACTTATATCTTTAGCATGTTGGTCCTTTCGAGACATTGTTGAGATCTCGTCTGAAACTCTAGGGAGATTACTGATCTTATTTTTTTTCATCTGAAACAACAGTGTTCTCTGCTTAATCTCTTTGCTCTGTAGGAGAAACAACTGAGACATCAAAACAATCTCATTTGGATCTCATTGGTGGGTTAAGCATCTCACATGTTCTGCAAGCTCATGTTCTGTTATATGTATTTCCAGCCCTGAGAAGTGATTTAATTTTAGTGCTGAAGGTGTTTGTGTAATGTTCTGCTCTGTCACATTGCTGTCCCATCACTGCTCTTTCAAATGCTTTGCAGCCATAGATGCATAATCTGACTGGCATTACCGTTGCACATGACAAATGGAGCACTTGCTATGAAAAGAAATAGCTGATAGCAACTATCAGAGACACGTGACGTGAAAATCTTGATTCCAAAGAGTTCACTGCTTTTCATTGCCTAAATTTCTCTCTGTGATACTACAAAGAGAGTTTTTTTACCTAGTTATATAAAGCAAAGTACTCAGCAAGGTTTTATGTATTTTACATACAAATTGATCTATCAAAGTTAATGGTAAACCATAATGGAAATCCTTGTTGTTGTATGTAATAAATATTTTGAAAATTCATAATTACATGATTAATTTGATAACTTCACAATATCATAGCTAGATATGTACAAAAAACACAACAACTTTAAACTAGTTAGTTACTAAAAAAGCTAACTAAGACTACTACTGAGGCTACTGTTTCTTAGTAACTAAGTTACCTTTATTCATAAAGATATAAATTAGCGTACAGCTTGGGGCGTCAGTTTGAAGACACGTTTCTTATGTGTTATAAGACATACAAGGTGATTTTTTAAAACTGAGGTTAAATCCTCAGCAAACAGATTTAGTCACGACCTCTAATCGATACCGCAGAGCCTTTAAAAAATGTTGTGTGTGATACTTTGAGGGTAGAAACTTCTGATGGACAGCGTCCTACATAATTCATCGTTGCTGAGCGATGTCTGCTGTAGTTACAAGGTTGCTTCTATCATCCAGAGAGGAAAATAAATCAACAACTCATTTTTCTTATCAGTTATTGTGACTGCAAACCGCATCTGACATTAACAGATCTGGGAATGTGGGAATATTGTGGTTAACGCCAACATTTACCCCGTTGTCAACAGACAAATGTAAACAGTAACATTTTAATTAGCGTGTCTGCAGATGTCTGTTCTTATTGTTTTTTTTAAACTTTAAGGAACAAGATATCCATGCATTTCAAATTGTAGGTTATCGTTCCAGCAGAGAAATGGAAAGAACTGTGAATGTAGTGTAGTGTAGTGTGTGTGTGTTTGAGGAGTGAAGAGGTGTATTGCATAGCACAAACAGCAAATTCTGATACAAGTTTTGTTTACACAAGTGGTCAAACAACTCAGAGCCTCCGGCACAGGCTAATAAAGGTGCAAACAAACCGAAAATACAGATCAGAAAACAGAATATCAAAATACAGAAGTTGAACAATTTTGATGAAATATTAACCTATGTTTTTGTTGTCAACTTTCCCATTTTGTAAAATGTTGTTTATTTGTGTTCCTGTCATAAACAAATGCCAAAATCACTGAATGCCAAATCAATGCAATACATTAACTGATACATTATAATTTGCATTGGCTGATAAACAATAGAGTTCCCATAGCATGCAGCACCCAAGATATTTTAAGCGTGGTGAGGAATGTTGGAAGTAATAGATTGTGGGCTTATGTAACAAGCAGCACAAAATCCTTGACAGGAAGGAGGAATTAATGACTAGTTAAGTCGTGGTTAGCTTGCTGTTTCAGGGGGCGTGTGGCCCTGCTTGACTCAATTACAGCATTATGACATGAAAATTATGAAAGAGAAACACATTGAAAAGATAGTTCACCCAGAAAGAAACTTTTCCCTCGTTTGCACACCGTTAAAACATTGTATGACGTGTTTGCTTCAAAGGAACACTATGATATTTTAGGTATAAATATTTATCAGTACTTGGGTTCCCTGGGATCAAACCCACAACCTTTGGACTGCTAATGCAATGCTCTACCAGTTGAGCTACAGGGACACTGATGAAATGTAGAGTATAGAAATATAAACAGAATTATGAATAAAATTGCAACAACCTTATCCATTAAACTTGAAGTTGTTTGATTTGAACTCTGTGTGCTACTCTTTGGCTTAGTGTTGTTTGCTCCTTTCCCTGTTGGTATTCCTGTAGCTCAACTGGTAGAGCATTGTGTTAGTAGTGCAAAGGTTGTGGGTTCAATCCCAGAGAATGCAAGTGTTGTAAAAATGTATTTCCTTGAATTTACTGTAAGTTAATTTGAAAAATAAATAAATAAATAAAAGCGTATGCCAAATTGTTGTTTTTTTTGAAGTATTTAAACAAATAAGTTCATAGCATTCCAGTTAGCCAGACACAGCAACATTAGCTCGACCAATGGTATGTCTTTTGGGCTTGTCTGACCAATGGCTGACCTGTATAAATCTTTTTTTCTTTTGCAAAAAAAATCCTTCAGTTCCATTTGCTGAAGCTCATGTCATGGGAAATCACACACTTCACCATTATTGGAACCTAAACCCCATTATTGGAAACTAAGATTGTTATGGATCAATAGGAGAATGGAAAATCCAAAATGCTGTAGGATACCTATAGGGAAGATCCATCTGTGCACAACATTACCGACACAATCAATCCATCAGTGCTTTCCCGGAGCTGTGGTCCACCCCCAAATGACTCAAATGGCCTTTTCGTCCAGGGTCCATCCTTTGATGGAGACCGCACCTGCTAAAGCCTCATTATCAACCATGAGCTACATCATGGGCTGACAGGAAATCTCTATGCGTCTTTTTTCTTTCCCCGGGTCCACAATCACTCCCTGTCCACCTGAGGAATAATAGAAAAGTTCATCTCCACTATAACGAAAGGGTCTGTAGATCAAGTTCAATAACTCTCAACAAGTGAACTTCCATTTCCCCTCTCCTTTTATCAAGTTGCTATTCATCATGTTTCTTCCCATTTGCGGCAGCTTCCAATTATTTCCCCTGCTTCTGTATTTTTAATAAGCCATTATGTGCGGATGTATTCTTAATTTTCCTCAAATGGCACTTAGAAGAGGCTTTTAATTCCCGTCGTTTAAAACCGCTCGCATATTAATAAAAGTGATTTCAGTAATGTGCGTTTTGCTCAATTTTTTCATTTCTGTTTTTTCACGTAATTACACCACAGTTTAATTCACCCTGTGGCTCTCACATCTTAAACATTTATATTTACGCATTTGGCAGACGCTTTTATCCATAGCAACCTGCATTATGTTCAAGTTCATAAAAATACATTTTATCAGTACATATACTCCCATGGGAATTTGAACCCACACCCTTTGTGCTGCTAGCGCAAAGCACCACCTACTGAGCTATAGGAACAGCCCCAAACCGAAACCACTGATTACTGCCAGGTAATGCTGTTCGACTTGTGATGTCACGCTAACTTGTGTAAAAATGTTCCTAGGATAGCAAAATAGTCCTATAGTTTTTCAGAGCCAGCATGATGGGAAATTACTCTTTATGTCCATTGCTTTAAAACAATCATTAAGTTTATTTCCTTTCTAAATGTCACCTGTTAACTCAAAAATCACTTTTGGTGTGAATTTCAAGCAAACACTTTCTGACAATAGAAAAGTATTTTAAAAAGAATTATTTACAGAAGTAAATAGCAGGGTATTTGGGCAATCATATCTCTCCATCTAACAGCTGCAGGGCTGGAATTGCGTTCACTTTATTAGCAACAAAGCACTCTGTTGCGTTATCTGATGCATTACAATTAGCACTTTTTGTGTAGGTTGCTTATTCACAAGCTTAAAGTGAGAATTGTTTTGTCCCTCACATCCAAAGACATACAGTACCCTCAGCTACTTTTAAAATGAGCTGTGTGACATTTTCGATGAACATTCAAATTTAAATTTCTTATTCAGTTCTCATTTCAGATTAACCTTTGAATTGTGAGAAAAAGAGTCCAGAGAATAGATAGATAGTCTAGAGACTGGAGTTAAAATACAGTGCAGGACTTTTAACAAACCAGACCATCACCAACCAGTTTAGCACATATATTCCTTCATTTGGCAACTACAAAAATTACCTGTTAATAACAAGCAGTAATTTGTAATTTCTAAACATGTTTGCTAAAGCAGAACACTTTTGGTATATTGGAATGGTCCACAAAGAACCAATTTTATATCCCAGAGGTTTAAGTAGTTTAAGTTGTTGCCTTTTTGTTAATCACTTATTAGTCTGTTCCTATTTAAATTCTTTGGATTTAAATGGACAACTGCTGTGAAAGAAAATATTTATAAACAATATTATTCATGAGACAACAATGTACTGAGGGAGCCAAAACAGACTGTTCTTTGTACTCAAAGTTTTTATTTACTTATTTGTTTATTGTATTCTTAATTTGCAACTTGAAGTTGTTCCCAACACTGTTTTGATAAAACTT
>JBAJNP010000863.1:56928-76356 GCA_036877545.1 Yasuhikotakia modesta | reverse complement strand
CTCAGCCCAAGCGCAGCCCCACCAGCACAGGTGAGGGGGATCTAAAGGAGGAGCGCTTGTCCTCGCGGAAGGCCAGCTGCAGTGTGGTGGGCAGTCGCAGCATCCCTCCCTCCAGCCCCATGGTCAGTGCAGCCAACAACCCCAACAAGGCCGAGATCCCAGACCGCCGCAAGGACAACGTAACAACGGTAACCACGAACAGAAAATCGTGTTCACCCAGTTGACGTGCATTTCAGTAACAGTAATACTATACATGCATATACATATATATATAACACAAAGTTGGTGGGTTTAATCCCAGGGAATACAAGTACAGATAAAATTCTGTAACTTGAATTCACTGTGTGTCTCTTTGGATTAAAGCATCGGCCAAATGAATAAATGTGGATGTAAATATATACTTATATAGTACTACCACTCACCCTGACAAAAGTGACTTCCATTAAAATGTTGCATAACTTTCCAGACACCAGATGATAACAACTTTCCCCCGGGACAAAATGACCTTGTTGAGATTCGTCCGAATCGGCATTCAATAGTCACAGGGTCATTAGTGATGTTCCCTTAGTGCACAAACAGCTTTTTCTCTGAATGTTTCATGAGGCGACATGCACTGCAGACAACATGAGATGCCAAATTGCATAAGACTTGTTTTCAACAGTATATTTAGAATTTTTTTGTTACATGAATCTAATCACTAACCGAATGTAGCAGTGTTTATGCTTAAGAACAAACAATAAGGATTAAGAACAAACAATAAGGATACTTAGATATTTGTTTTACCTGAAAACCAGATAAAAACTAATTAAGAAATGATAATGTCAGTGTCTCTTCAAATGGTTCTCAGTTCGTACTTCCTGTTTTTTGCTTCAGAACAACATCCCTGCGAGTGCCATGTCTCGCAGAAACACTTATGTGTGTACAGACCGCACCAGCACCGACAGACACTCCTTACTGCAGAACGGAAAAGAGAACAGGTGTGTGTGTGTCTGCAACACTGTATATATCATTCTGTGTGTGTGTGTGTGTGTGTGTGTGTGTGTGTGTGTGTGTGTGTGTGTGTGTGTTAATTGAGATGAATTTGCTGTGTTGAGCTTTAGCTGTGGCAGATGGTGTCTGTTTTTCTGTCCTTCTTTTCCATTCGGTTTCCCAGACTGCATTTGTCTTCCTCTCTCTCCTTTTCCCTCTCTGTGGGCAAACCGAGGACTGGCTGTCATGTGACTTAGAGAGGGAGAGAGAGAGACATGGGCTGTGTCTGTCATAAGCCGGCTTGGCCTTAGAAAGCCTCTCTCCCCTGAGTTTATTCAGTACAGTACACATATCCTCTCAGTGTGATGTTGGGTATATTTGCAGACGTAACTCATTAAAACACGTGTGACTGTACACACCCACCTGGTCATGGTGTCTTTTATCATGCTACCCAAAGGGATATAGTAATGTTAGCAGAAGGTTTGTTAATGTTATATATATACCAAAACATTATTCTTAAGTTGTTATTGGAACATTATAGAATGAAATGTGTTTCATGTGTTAAAAACATTCTTAGCAATCCTATAACTTTCGGAAAATGTTGTATTATATTCATGGAAATGCAACAGTGTGTGTGTGTGTGTGTGTGTGTGTGAACTCCATGACAGCAGAGTCATTCAGGGCATTAGATAAAGTGGTCTCAGACTGAGGCAGCATGTGAGATCTGTTATGTTAGTGCCAGAAATGATAGAGATGGAGAGGACAGAGGCTTTTGCATGCCAGAAGACATGGACCAGCTCAGCAGATACTAGTGCATCAGTCTTGCTTGACATACAATCCTATGTTGTTTCTCATTCACCTGGTGCATACTGTATTGTGGGACAAATCCCATATTTTTACACTGAAGCAGCGACATATCTATAAAGGACAAAATATAGATGTTTGGGGTGGGAACTTTTCAATAGTAAGCAAACATCTTACAGTGATGCAGAACACCTTAGCAACCACATGCTGTAGTAAAAACCTCCTTAGAAACCATCCACAACAACTTAGCAACTGCATGGTAAAATGTTAAACTCACGCTGATGAGTTTTGCATTAGCAAGTCAGTCTTTTCTTAGGAAGTGTAAAAAAAGTAGCTTTGTTTTATCCTGTGGTGTGATTTGTTTTTCTGTCAATCTGCCTCTTTCTCTCTCTCTCTCTCTCTGCCTGCATATCTCTGTCAGACGTTTAGATGTGCAGTTGTGTGCAATTTTTTTCCACTAAGAGCTCAGTTTTAATTTGCCTTAAGTGTCTGTGTCTTAAATGGAATAAGGAAAAACACGAGAGCTCGTGCTACAGTGAGTGACTCAGCATCCTAATTCACATTAATGCTCAGCTAAACCCGGCTGCAGCTGTTCGCCAAACACCTCAATCTAATATCAGTCTGATTGTGTCAATATATAAATGTTGCTGTGTTTGCTGTTTGTAGCCTTAAAACTGCTAACAAGGATGTGTTTTAAGTTCAGCCTCTACATTTTCTGAACAAAACATAAGTGGTTGCCCAGACAACAGTTGCTGTTGGTGCAGTGGGTGGTTGCTAGGGTGTTGCTATGTGTTTACCAAGGGCTGTTAGCACATTGCTACATGGTTGCATATAGAGTGTTCTGAATGTTACCAGGGTGTTGCTATGCAGTTGATTTGTTATACATTTGGTTCCAATCCTCCTAATATCTCCTTTTCTCCTCTCAGCTCTTTGTCACATCGAATACCTCCGGCCTCCCCATCCACCCACAGTATCTCTGGGCCAGGAGCCTCCAGCTCCACATCTTCTGAGCGCTCGCGTCTGACGAGGGGCTCCACCATTCGCAGCACCTTTCACGGGGGGCAGCTACGGGACCACCGGCCTTCCAGCCACGCTCCATCAGCCTCACCAACCCTTTCCCACGATGCCAGCCCTCTGCCACACTCACGTAGCCGGGCGACCACCAACCTGTTCTCCAAGCTGACCTCCAAACTCACCCGCAGGTAGGAGGAGTGATGTCAACAAATGTTTCTTTGTCGTCTTTTGAACCTGAATACGTCTGATGAGATGAAAGAGAAGCTTAGGATAGCAATGATACAATTAAATCTCTCTAAAATCATCTATTTTAGAGAGATTTAGATAAAGCAGATAAAGTTCCACTTTCCATCCTTAAAACTTGAAATGTAGTTGTGTTGAAACGTACAGTAGTGTGTATGAATGTTTACCCACATAAAATCAAAATGACACAGGCTCCACCCCCGGAGCCAATCGGCCAATAAAGTCGTTCCTCATTTGGTTAGGAGTCCATTGTCCTGTGGAGGTAATGAAGTTAGCTGAGTGGAGTCAGTAATTTAATGGCGGTGATCATGAAAATCCAGGAACGCTGATGGAGCTCTTTGCTCCTCAGTGAAATTGTTTATGTGTCTTTCTGGGCCGAAAGCCAAAAACAAATACTTTACAGAGACACTCTATTAGATTAGAGGCAACACTTCCATCTTCTGAAAGATCAATGATTAGATTCAGCCGCAAGGTAGGATGATGGCCACCATGTATCTTCTACCTAGATTGTCCTCTATTATTAACCAACAGCTTCAAACTCCCGCTCTTCCTGTTTTCCTCTGTATCTTTGTCTCAGCTTTTGTTGGGTGTTATTCTTTGCTTTTTTCCTGCCAATCAGCTGCAACCTCCGAATTTTCCTGTTCCTCTGTCCTTCTGACTTCCACACTGTTCTTCTCTCTCTTTATTTCCTTCCCCATCCTCTCTCAGGGTCACTCTTGACCCCTCTAAGCGCCAGAGCTCAAACAAGTCCATCTCGGGCTGCACTGTGCCACAGGGATCAAAAACAGTTAGTAAGTTTTCTTCCTGTTTGTGGCCTGTTTGTTTTCCATCTGTCACTTTTTAGGCATGTGCTGGTATCGAATATTCATTCGATCGTTTGTTTTTGTTGTCATGTTATATTGTAACAGTTGTTTTTATATATTTATATATAGTCAAATAAGCTATTTTAGTCTTGTGTTTATCTGTGTTGCTGGACGTTGGCTTTTTCTGCAAACACATTGTGATGATCTGGTCACCATATCAAGTAAAATATTCCAGTAGACTAACTTTAAATCTCTCAGTACACAATATAACAGAATCGTGCATGTTGATTATTGCATTACTGAATACTGGCACGTGTCTAGTTAGTCTGTCATCTGTCAAATGACTCACTTTCTCACCTCATCTCTCTTTGGTATTCTTGTTGGCAGTGGGTGTTTTGCTTTCCCTTGAGCGTGTGTCCTAACAGCTTATACACACCGTGAAATAATTAAATGTTTAAAAGGACAGTTTCCCTCAAAATTTTAATTCTGTCACCATTTATGCACTCTCATATCATTCCAAACTTGTATGATTTTGTTTTGAACATTTTAATTATTTTGCTTAAACAGCAAACAAAATAAGTCCAACAGGTTTAAATGACATGAGGGTAAGAAAATGTTAACAGTTTTCCCATACAGAACTATAGGTTGTTAATGCATTTTAGTAGCAGAGCCAAGGGTTCTAATTTTGCTTGGTTCTCGACGGGCCTTTTCACCTGCATCATCTGCCCTTATAAAGAACTCTAGTACAGATCTAGAACTGTTCAAGATGGACCTAAATTTAAAAACTGCACAGCAGGTGTTTCCACTATCCACCTTAAGCTCAGATTAGTTATGTAACCTGTATTTTATCCTAGTGTGACAAATCCTTCTCACTGCTGGCCAAACTCATTTGCCTCCCCTGCTTATTATACAAAATATCTACCCAAATATTGTTTATATACACCCACCAGAGAGCCTCAGTTTCATTGAAATGGATGAGGAAGGTGTACTTTCCCTTTAAGAGGGACTCCATTGCTGCCTCATTTGCTACATTATGTGAATGGAAAGTTTCACAATCACTCATGCAAACAGCCTTAAACTGTAGCGCCCTCGTGTGGAAACGTGGAAACTAGCAGATTAGTGGTTTCTTTGTTTTGCACTGTTAGTAATAGCTGTTAATATTGTTTTAACATCTAACATACTTTTTGTATAGAATAGTGGATTAATAAACTCACAAACTATCAGACATACAATAAAATTTATTTAAGTTTATTTAGATGGTAAGGTTTTAAGGTTATATCTGTGAATGTTTCTGTAATTTGTGATACATTGACAAAAAGCAACCAAAAAAAAGGTAATAAAAAAGTAATACTATGTAAATATTACATAATTTAGCCCTCTAATACTACAGCTGTTGTCAGTTTTTATTGCATTCATGGCATTTCTTTTGTTGTCAGTGGTGAGTCTGTGTTGCGATTGGTCATTTGACCGAGAGGGGTGGGACAAAGAGTTGTAATGTCCACTCTATTGGCTGATTGATTCCTAACATAAACCTTTGTCTTCCTCTTGAGGGTCACAGACGAACCTGAGAGAGTCTGCAGATCTCCGGTCACAAGGTGAGTGTTTACAGACGACAAACTTTAGTCTTCATAAGAAACTTGCACAAGATATCCATCAATCCCCATTTGTGGACCGTTTCTTATTTCAGAAAACAAGCAAACAATTCAAACAGAAGAAAAACGGAAAATAGGTAGATAAGCAAGATAATAGCATAAACATGTTATGGGTAGATACATATTTGTTCATTAAAAATATACATTATGCTCATTTATCCACCGGTTCCAATTTAACTAAAAACCCTTTGATTGTTTTGTTACTTCTCCGTAGCTTCAGATACAACTACAAAAAGTCAGAGTAAAAACAACAGGTAATTTCTAGCATGTGTTGTGTACCATGACCGACCAGACTGATCAGAATGTGACTGATTCTGTAGAAACAGTGTTTGCATACTGTGCATCAAAACTAGTATAGATATATATATATAGAATACGTAGATCTCTGTATAGGTCCTTTCCCTGGCCTTTATCATTAAACACAACTTAATATCTATAGACAGATGTTGGATATTGCAAGTCATATAAAAAGTCACAGTCATACATCAGTTTGTTTAAACATGGATGTTTGAATGACATGCTGCGTGTTTTTATTTTTTTTCTGTGACCAGTGATTCTGGACATGTTATTGGTCAACGGTTGTCCAGTGCGTGTACTTTGAATGCGGTTGTTGAGATTTAATCCTGCTAGTACAGATAATGAGTATGAGGCAAATGTAATGCATGCGTGACAAGCTTCAAGGAATAACAATTCCAGCATTCTTAAAAGTACTTGCTTGGTTCGTATTTTGTTGTTTATTTTTATATTTGAATGTGCACACTACATTAAGTATGAATGCTGTATGTTCTGAATTTATCAAGACCCCTTTGTCAGCAGTGACAATGAAGTGCTTTCAGAGCTCACAGAATGTTCTACAGCTTTCATGACTTACTGCTAATACACAGAATTAAACAATGTTCACATTTAACTGGTTGTAAACACGGTTTTATTACCCTGAAGAACTCCAGTGTTTCCTGCAAGGTAACGGTATTAGCATTTATCTGACTATTTTCTCCCTGAAGATGCTTAATGATGGTAGAAGAATGTTTATTGAATGAGATCTACAGTATGTAAACCAGGATTGTTCAGCTCCAGTCCTGGAGGCTAGTGTCCTGCAGAGTTTAGTTCCAACACTCATCAAACACAACTACCTGTTAATTTTAGGCAGTTTTGGAGACTTTAATGAGGTTCTTTAGGGGCGTTTGATTATGGTTGGAGCAAAACCCTGCAGGACACTGGCCTTGTAGGATTGGATTTCAATAGTCCTTATATTTGTGCTTTATTAAATGGTTAGTTGTTGACAAATAAATTTATAGATTATTTAAGTTTTTCCTTATACAGTTTTCTAATATATTTCTCTTTTGTTTCCACCCCCCCACCTCATCTACTCATTCATCCACACACCGGCCACTTATCATTTCACCTCCCCCTCCTCCTCCTCTTCACAGTCGCTATCTATCTGGGTATCAAAAAGCGTCAGAGCCCCGGACCCCCCGAAGCGGCTGGGATGTGAAGGTGCGGAGCCCCCGGGACCCGGCCGAGGTGGTGCTGGCTCTGCGGGAGGCGGCGCAGGGCTGCGGCTGCCAGGTCCACCAGGCCGGACCATTTCTCCTGTCCTGCACCCACGGAGCCGCCGGTTCCCGCGTTGCCTTTGAAGCTGAGGTGTGCCAGCTGCCCAACGGCCCCACCGAGACCAGCGGTGTACGATTTAAACGCCTGTGGGGGGCACCGCTTGCCTTTCGAGACATCGCCACCAAAGTGTCCAAAGAACTTGAACTCTGAGGGCAACAGGGGGTGGAGGGCGGGGACAAAAAGAACATGGTACAGAATGTGGGAGCTTCAAATGAACTTGCCCCGCCCACCACTCCCGCCCCCTCTATGCCTATAAGGACTGGCAGGAACACAGACACACAGACATTAAGCGCTGGCCACCTGCTCACATTAAAACCCTACTGAAGGAACTCACCAGGTCTTTTACCACTGATTTTACCTGTGTCTTAGCCATGTTGTTTTTTAACACATTTGTAGGTCAACAACATCTTAATTCTGTACATTATCATTCCTTTTAACTGCTGCTATTTAACTTTGTCTTTTGATTTATGTCATTATCTTCTACCACATCTGTAAGAAGAATCTTTATTTTTATCCTTGTTTCAAAAACCACCATATTCATAGAAGCATAGTGTGAATGCTACAACGCTGTAGATTGTAGACTTGCAGAGCTGTCTGAAAGAGATGAATGGCATGGCAACAAACACATTTTAATAACTTGTCCTCTATTGGTTTTTCAGCTGTCTAACTGGCCAGTGACGAGTGGGTGTCGTCTGTTTTTCTGAGCCTCCTGTTTTGCTCCTTGAGTTGCCTCAGCAGGCCCATTTTACATGGTTGATCCGTAGCACTTTAGGGCCGATCGATTTCACCTGTTTTAAAGCAGTTCTCACTTCAAATGGTGCAATTTACCTGTTGAGCCCAGTCAAGTCACGCTGTTGTTGTTTTGCTCTTGTACGTGTTACGCTGATAAGAAACTGTAATCTTTGCAGAAGTGGATTCTGCCGAATGGCCACAAACAGACTGTTGAATTTATCTCTGTTGTGACATAGTAACTCATCTTTAAGAATGAAAATGTCTGAGCTGTGCAATGTCTGAGAAAATGCAAGAATGATAAATACAACACTTGTCTGAAATCCGGTTTGAACGTCTTGTTTTGCTTTGTATTGATTGACAAATATTGTTGAAGTTCTTTCTCTCATATATATAATGTCTGTATTGTAAAAAAAGTACAGGGAGTTTGTAGGTTATGTTATAATATAAATAATCCCTAAATTATCCATAATTTTAACCCTAAAGATCCACTGCAGTACAAATTAACCATGCTTCTAACTATAATATTTGGAGTAAAACTGTGGTTTTTAACCAATGTGTTGTATCAAACTGTGGTGATCTGCCAAAAAAACATGGTTGCTACACTTTTGCTCTAAAAAAAAACATGGATATTGTAAGGGATAAGCTGTGTATAAACCAATAGATCCACAAAACGTTGTTTTTGTTTGATTGTTACAAGGGGCTGTTTATTAACTTTGTACAACCAAAATTGTTTAGGTGAATACAACATAGCAAGGGTTTCCCAACTATGTGGTGGTTTGATCCCAGGATGTTACAGACGGAACAGGAAGTACAGAAAGGAAAAGGAAAAAGAAGACGACAGGAAAGAAAGGAAGTAGGAAAAAAGGGAGCAGTGTGGAGTGTCTCTTGGAAAAGTCAAGCGAGAAAGATGACATGATTGCATATAAGAATAAATACAAAAAGAGCCATGTTTGCCGCTTTACTTCTGGGCGGGGATCATGTCATCGATGGACTCTCCCTTCTCCAGTTTCTTCTCCATTTCAACCATGAGCTTCACACCATCAACCACCAGCTGCACCTGCTCAACCTCAGAGGAACCCAGACGGTCAGCGTTGGAGATGTCAAACACGCCTCCGACAGAAGCGGTGTCCACACCACCTGGATAACATGGAGGTGAAGAGATTATCATGGTGAGTTATGCTGTTATTGTTTATGGGTATACTGCAAAACATGGTGTCATGGTTACCTGTGCCACGCTTCTGTAGACGCAGTCTGGTCAGGATCTCCTCGAATTTGGCATGTGTGCTGAGTTTGGGCAGCTTGACGTGGACGCCACCGCGCAGGCCGGTACCCAAGTTAGAGGGGCAGGTCAGGATGAAACCAAGATGCTCGTTCCACATGAATCCATGGTTGTGCTTCTTGAAAATATCCTCAATCTGTAATACAACACAATAAAATTTCAGTCTTACTTTGCTTATCTTGTCACATGTGCTATTGAGTCTATTGGGTGTATGAGAAGAAATGACAATTAACCTTCTGCAGGCCAAGACAGAACCTCTTGAAGACCTCCTTCATGTTGCCGCCCTTCTGCATGGAAATGACACGCAGGTGATCCTCCTCATTCACCCACACCAGGAAGGTCTTGTTGTCGTTGTGCCAGATGCCTCTTGCGTCGGGCCAGTCGCGGGCCATACCGGCAGCCAGCAGCAGTGGGGACACAGGCTTGTCAAACAGGAAGTGGTCAGCAATGAGCTGCTCCTGCTCCTTTTCAGTCATGGCAACCAGGGGGTAATACTTGCCCTTGAACTCGCCATCCAGGCTGTTCAGAGCTGTGACAATATTGCATATATAAGTATGACCAGCTTTGTGGTAGAGGAAACAGACAGACTCGGTTTTCAGACTCACCCTCAATGGACAGCTTCTCCACAGCTCTGCGCTCACCACGGCTGTTGTGTGGGGGCAGTGTGAATCCCTTGATGCTGCGGCCGGTACGCACACGGCTGCTCAGGACGTAGTTGGGGTCAAGGTCATCACCACCCTGCATGTAGGTAAAGATAAATTACTATAGATAAATAGATAAATCTACTGTCTTCTGATAAACTCTTTGCATACCTTCAGGTTCTCCCAGTTCAGATCTGTCCTATGCTTGTCGGTGGGCTTGTAGCCACCATGACGGTCGGAAATGATGGGGTCAAACAGCTCCTTAAAGGCCTCATAGGATTCCTCATCACCAGCCACACAGCCGACAGTCATGATGAAAGGGTGGCCTTAGGATCAAACAGCTATGTTATATATCTAATATGTGCATGTATGTTATGTGTCTAGGACAACTAAAATGTGATGGACAGATTGGTTCATAAGATGCCACCAAAATTGAGGGAACGCGTTCAAAGCAAACAATTGTGTTTTGAAAGTAGTGTAGGTCATACCAGGGTTGTCCACACCGGTCTGAATGCAGTCATCCAAGGTAAATCCGCTGGGAGTTGACTTGCCCCTGAGTTTGGTGTAAATGTCCTTAGTCAGCACCTTGGCCATGTGGTTGTTGTGCTGAGAAAGGTCAGGGTACTCATCCTCCAAGGGGAACTTCATCTTGTAATCGTTGTGGCAGTTTTTAGTCATGGTTGCACTTTTCTGTTGATCTGCTCAAACAGATGGTAAAACAACATAAGCTGACAAATTATATTTTTGAGGCTGCATAAACTAAATTCTTGGAGGCATTGGCAATTCTGGACCATTTAGGGCCGTTAAAGTTTTGGAGAGGACAAATGAAGACAGTTTCCAGTTGAAGGTGCCAGCAGTTGCAGACAAGGGTAATGCATGTTTTGTGTCCCAATTAAACCTCTGTCTCTTAGTAACAAAATATGTGGCTTGGTCCAACCACTGCATCATATTTCATCATAATATGTGGCTTGCATGCTTCTATCATCTGCAGTCTGATGCATATTTTTAGCATGGCTGCCAAATCCGCCCCTTCAGTCACAGCAGATAACGCATTCATCTGCTAGGGGAGGAGCCTATACACTCTCACCCCATAACTGGTTACATCTGTGCAGAATTTCATTTTTAAGCTAGCAAATATTTCATGCTTCAAAGTGAGAGTAGCTTTGTTTTGTTGTACAAAACAGTGCACGAGACATAAGTTAAATGATACAGCAGTCACTGAAATGCCTGTGTAAAATTCTCCAGATGACACAACCTTGTGCCAAAGCAGCAGAACTCTCACAGCAGGTGTCCTGCAAACAGCCAAAGACAGTAAACCTTTGCCCAGCTCACCAATACATTATGTTTCTTTGAAGGACAAGCTTTCCACAGACCTAGCATCAACAAAGCAGCCCTGGTATCATAAACATGAAACTGAGCATTTTTAATGTTCCAACATTCAACATCAGAATTCCAAAAGAAAAGATTCCAGATACCATTCATGAGGTCTTCATTCATTTGAACCAATCAGATTTGAGAATTTTGCATGGGGGGAAATCTTTGAATCAACTGCAGTGAAAGCCACACATTATGTCCTATGCTGAAGTTTTCATCAAACAACCCTCATTCCCACCCTAGTGTTCAATTTACCTGCACGTGAGAAAAGGTAACAGTCCTTGGGATCAGATCCTGTTCACCAAAGCCAATGTAGGGGTTGCCCAGCTTTGCAAGATGTCAAATCATGGTTTATATACTTCCATGATTGCTGCCCATTGGCCGCTTGGTTCATGCATGCTTGAGCCTCATTGGATGGCTGCACTCCCTGAGAGGTTCTAAAAGGAAAGAACCTATATCACAACACTTGAGACGGAGAGACAGCTGTCTCCACCCCTTCACAGTGGCCTGTCCTCCCCATGTTCTGAGGCAAAGTGGGTTGTCATAAACTTCACAAAAAAAGTTTATTTTAACTCATAATACATTTTAAATGAGTTTTATGTTGAGCCAATTGATTCATTGTTTTGATTGAGCCATTTGATTTAGTCAATTTTATGGTGGTGGACAATAAATAAATCAAAATGGAGTTTTTATTTTATTTTCAACATTTGCATACTAGAACATTAATGCATAAATCTTCTCCAAGTACCTGAAGAAAACTGTCCTTGCATATGAGAAGCCCTTGGCTGTACGTGTTCCCTCAAGTGAAGACAGGCTGTACCCAAATAATGTGTTCAATTACTGTGGGGTGTACAAACTGTAAATGAGCCATTAATTTTAACAGTAAAATTATATCATACCATATGAGACTCATCTGACATCTTTCCTACTTGTTGTTTTAATTCATTTAAAATGTATAAGATGTTGTGAGAAATATATAATTGCAGATAAATTTCCAAATAAACAATTTGCTTATGTTGCACGTTACATAATTCAGAAATTGCAACAGTAAAGAAATAATGACAGAATTTTGATCATTATTTATATTATTTATTATAGACAACCTGTTTCAGCAGCACTGCTTGTGTGTGGAGGAAGACTGAACTAAACACTGCTAAATATTGGGTTTCTAGGGACAGGCCTTACCAGCTAACTCCATTCATTTGATTAAGTAATACTCCTGCATGCATTTATTTGTTCATTGGTAATTCCACCGCAGGAAATGCGTCAATATCACATGACCAGCCACATGACAGGTGGGCCAGAATGTTCAGGAATCCTGTGGAAAAAAAAACAGTGAGGGGGCGGGTTTGTGGACGTGTGTGTGTACAGTACAGACAGATGAAACTCAGCCCCTCCCCACCTGCTCCAAACTATATTAATACTCTGGGTCCGGTTTCAGTTGCACCCTGCCTATCTGGCCCAATGTGACAAAATCACTTTAGTCATTATGCCCCCCTTGATTATCTGTCAGCCCTCCAAAATTGTTTTCTAGGATACTTATGTGACAGAAATGCACTGTTTAAACTACTAAAACAGCGCAAGGACATAGTTATTTTTGGGATGTGAAATTACATAGAGACATAGAGAAACCCCCTTATTTCATTTAGGAAAATAATGGGGGTTGTGGGCTGGTGTGAGGACAGCTTGCGTGCTGTGTATCACGTCTGCACATGTGCTTGTAGCTTAACTGCTTGTAGCTTAACATACCTGTGGCTTTTATTTAATATAATAGTATAAAATGAATACAGTTTCAAAGACAGTAATCACATTAGAAAAAGACCTTCATGGTTGGTCCAGGGTTGTCCAAAGCTGTTTGTGAGGAAGGAATGTGTCTGCTATAAGCTTTATGTATAGGGCATGACCTTTAAAAGCTCTGTGTCAAACGTAAAGCCTATTTACATTTTGTTACTTTAATAATCACACTTCAAAATCTTCTCCTTTTTGTCAATTACAGTCAAAAAGAAACAATCATTCAATTTAATATATATCCATACTGTTGTGTAGTTGTCAATAGCTTGTCTACACATTGCTGCATAACTCAGCCGGCTGAATAGCTTAGGATATATTTAGCCAAAATGTGTATGAAGGTCTTCTGCCATCTGATAGCAGAAGTATTTTAGGATAGTTTGTTTGATGTATGCAATTTTTGAAAGCTTTATTTAAAAGTCCAGCTCATCCACATTAACAGGCTGATGGGACCCAGGCAAATGTAACATGAGACTATGTGAGTTACCATCCGTTATTACTCAACAGAGATTATGTAAGCTGTAGAAGTGAGATGTGTGTCCCATGACTCCATTATAAAGGCGTGTGACTGACACCAATGTGTAACCTGTAGTAATTTCTAATCACGTTTAACAAATATGAGGCAAATTGGTGAGTCTTTTTGTTGTATTAGAGGTGAAATGTTTTTGTTTTTAAAGTATAATGTATCTGATAATGTGTTGTTGAACTACTATTTAATTAATTTTGGTAAAAGGGAATTTTGGTTGCTAGTTTATTTTAATTATTTTAATAAACAATTTTAATATTTAGCTGTGTCTCATGTTTGGCAACCCTGTTACCATTGTTCCACCCTGTTACCTAAACCAACAGATTTAGAAATCTGTTGCATGATTTCTAAATGCCTGCGAGTTTCTGAGGGCATGCATGTTTGATATAGGAATCTCCTGAAACTAGCGTTGATCCACTTGTGCTACAGGCACTATGTTTAGTGCTGGGTTGCAAGGTTGTCTCTTACCCTATTCCAGCTCACCGGATTGAATTGCACTGACTCAGTTATGAGTCCCTCCATCCATCCCATCCTTTACCCGTCCACCGACCTCTGACCTCAGAATTTAGACCCTAGTGACCATCATCACACTCATTACCAGTTAGCACGCTTACTAAGCGCAGGTATGAAGCCCAAATGTGCTGTGTTTTCTAGTGCAGAAGTACGGCTCTGTAAATCTAGGTGTGTATAAACATTGCTAAAAAACTTGACATGGAAAACTTGAGGTGTCGTGGGTCAGTGATAAAATGGCAGGTATGTTCTTGCTCTCTTTTTACCATCAGTGTAAAGGTCATGTGAGTATTTCTTTCAGGGACATTTTGGTGGCTGTATAACATTACATCCACTATCTATACATTCAGTTTATATACTGACTCACAGACATGCATAGATTTACATACTCTCTAATGGACTTCCTCCTTGAAAGCAACAGACCAGCTAGTACATACAGCTGTGCGGGTCACCTGGGGTGTGGAGGGGCTTTACACAGATTTGTTTATTGCATTCTCTGTGCTTAAGCCATCTCTCTGCTTAGGCCAAGCGGGATGCTCCATGTATACATATATTTAACTCCATAGCGCTAAGCTCAAATTATAGTCCTTAAGAGTGTAACAAATCACTTTTAATGCTTAGCTTGCAACCAGGCTGTGTAGGTCTTGGGATAACAATTTAAGAATTAACCATTTAAACAGTCATACTGCGAGTTTATGCAAACAAGTTGAAGTTCAAAAGAGCTTTATTGTCATTATAACCATACGCAGCTGATGTCACACAGAGTTGCAGAAAAAAAAACGTTTTAGTGATTTTATCGAGCTGGAGTGCATCACATTAAGGGAACTACATTTGCTCTCTCTGTTTGAGAGCATTTTAGTGGCTCAGCCAAGCTGCCCTTATTGGGCATCAGTCTGTAGCAGCTGAACCATCAATCACTCAGGGCTCATATATCTGCCCAGCCACAGTTGTTCCATGCTTTCCCACGTCATCCACTTTATATCCCTGTATTTTTCTGCCCCAATTCACACATTGGTTTTTGTTTTTCCATGCTGTAAAATGTGCTAGTAAATCCATTTGTGATTTTTTTTACATTTTTAATTAAAATTCGTGTCCCTTCATTGTCATAAATCTGTAGGTTACGATCAAAATGAGTCCTAGACGAATCCCCTGCTTTCCTGATCTCTATGGTTTCCTGTCATCAAGTTAAATCAGTCTGATGGGACCAATGCAGCCTATTTAACACTAGCAGACAGCGCCCCCGTCCCCCGCACTAGAACTCATCCAAAGCAGCTTTACTGAATCCCTGCCAATATGATGTCACAGACAGACTCCTCCCCTTCCATTTCCCTCAGTGACGTAATCAATAGGTTTACTTGTTTTTCTCACTTGTATTGTATTGAATAGAATTTTTTTAAAATAAAGTGCAACACTTGTGCTTATAAGGGATTTTTCTTTTTAAGTGCATTATCTTTTTAAGCACATATTGTAGTGATTATATGGTGTGAACTCTTTAACAAAGTACACAGTTTTTATAGCATAAGTTACGTATAGGGGACAAAGTAAAAAGAATAACTCGAGTCTAGTTAGTGGCAAGTTATTTGAGGTTTCAGTTATATAGGGTTGAATGTTACATACTTCATAAGATATTGTCCCTGATGAACCAAATTAAATTGTTCTCTATAACTCTATTAAAATCTAAATGTGTCTGTCCTTTAAATAGAGAACTGGTAACCAGGTCTTTTCACACCCAGTTATCTACTAGTAGCTTTCAGCAGTTTATGTACAAAGCAACAGTTTTGCTTGTGTGCTCACTGCAGCTGGTCTGGAGACCACGTCTGAAAAGTCATTGATCATCAAACAATACAAGTGTCAAAGACAGTGTTAAAGAACAGCATTTATTAATGCATCTGGGATTGTTGTAGAAACCAAAAGAACAAAGCATGTTAAAAAGGTGATATAAATATATATCCGGTTTTGGGAGCAATATGGGCAATTTTCTGGAGCGTGTCTGCAGACTGCAGCTGTTCCACGGTCAGCAACGACAGACGTAACTGATCCTCGTGCCAAACAAACACGACAACATCTGTCGGAGAAAGTGTTTAGCTAACTGCACGGTCAAGTAAGTCATTGAATACACTTAGTATTTAATGCTAAATGAACAAGGCTTGAATATATGAATTTAACATAGTTCGCATCTAATGTGCCTCTGAATTTAAGCATGTACGAGTATTGTTGGGGATAAACGTAGTCATACGGAAACTAAACTAATAATCCGTCGTCTATGAGCATGAAAGGATGGAAAGATGTATGAGGATCGCGTGTTTTAATATGTAACTAATACAGTCACGTGAAGAGTCGTTCTCAGTGGCACCGCGACAGTGTCGCACATGAAATGCGTGAAGTTTTTGGCTCCTGTGATTGGTTATCCGTCTGAACGCCCTCCGTAACACATCATTTCATTGGGTAAAGATCAGGATCGGGGCGGGGCTATCTTTAGCCCTGTCTTGGTTAGACCTAAATAATCGACCAGGAGCGCCTCGCTGTGTTTAATAAACTGTTACAAAAATAATCAATATGTAATATGCATCTTTAAAATAATAATTTGCTAATAATTTTGCCAATGATTCTGTTTATTTCATTGCTGATAAATTTAATGTGAAGGTTGATTTCATCGATAATGTTTGCGTCTCTGTCGCCATCTTTCTTCGTAGTATAAAATTGCAGGTTACTTATGTACCTTATGTTAAAACTATTCCTAATATATATTTATCAGCACGTCTCAGGTATAAGATCATTATAAGAACTGAACATAAACATTTTTTGTTATGTTATAATATTAGCTATTGCTAAATATAGTTATTATTTGTTGATTTTTAACGCAAAAAGTTACGATTGCAGCTTTAACAATAAAAATATAATGATATTTCAATGAAATATATTTTATTTGAAATATTTCATTACAGTAATTAACGTTTAAAGTTATTGAATCAGTGAATAAATCAATTGAATGAATCAATTTATTATATCAAAACAAGATGCATATATTTATATAAGATTTTATTTTATGTACACAGACATGTTTATGTCAGATACAATATAATGCCATATAATATTACAATAAAATGTAATGCAACATAATACCTTAACAAAGACAAAACCTTTATACAGAGATTTCCTTTGAACACAAAGGCAATAAAAAATCTATCACAGATCAGGAGACATATTGCATATACTTGCATATACCGTTACTTACATGAAAGTAAAACTTAAAGCAATAACTGGCCATGTCTTGGTAATGTTTCCTAAATTTACTACATTGCACAAATTTTAAACTTTGCACAAACCCTTTCAACAATGTAGCCGATATCCCAATTTCTTCCTTGTATAATATAGCTTAAGTAACAAAGCAAATACAAAATAAGCATTTTGTTAGTGCTTCAATATATTTAACATCTCCAGTTAAGTCAGAATGCATTATAGTAGCAAACATATTAAAACCACTCATGCAGTGATAGAGCATTTATTTGCTATGACTTAAATTTACTGATCAATTATATTAAAGCTGCAATCAGTAACTTTTGTAACTTTCATTACAAAATAACTTTTCATTACTTCATTTGAAAGCCAAGAAAGTTACGGGCTGCAACAGCATGAAACTCATTACATTGACAATGTAAAGGATGTCAAAGTGAGACAATATGTTATGATAATGTATGGTTACAAATGTGGCATGGGCTTGCAGTATTTGTGGCACCAACCAGACATTGCTTATAATCCCAATTCATGCATTGTTCTCTGAAACCAGCATAAGATGACATGCATGGCCTGACACCTATATTACAGTATCTGAACGGGCCTCAACTCATATCTCATGCCTCTCCTCCACACTCTTATAACGGTCCATGATCCTAAGAACATCTTCCAGAATGGATGGTCCCAAGTCTAGGTCCAAACCCATTATGGACTCCGAACGTGAAACAGCCGGAGACTCGCAGTGTTCACTCCGTAGGTCCTCGTTACTCAGCCCTGCATCTGAGTCCAAACTCAAGCCTCGTTTTGGGTCCAGCGGACCGCAGCTTTCTAAGATGGAATCTTCTGAGGACGCTTCCGACAGCGAGCCTGTGGAAGGCACCAGGTGCGGAAGAACTGGAATTGAAGCAGAGACAGTAAGATCATTTCTGCAGCGCCCGACTGCTTCCTCACACACGGACATGGAACGCTGCTGCTGAACGGACTGATGTTCCTGTGGACTGTGGCGATGATTTTGGTCCGGCTGGTTCTGGTAAACGGGGGATGAACGATCATCCAAATGTAGACGTGGTGGTTTGGGGGGAGGTTGCTCTGGGTCAATGAACACCGGCATGGAGATGGTGCCTTTGAGAAGTGAACTGTGGTGGGAATTGTGACTGCGATGATAAGTGTGGATTTTGCTGTTTACGTCATAGATCTCATCCAATCTCCTGTCTATGCTGTGGGAATGAGAGCTGGGTGCGTGGCTGAGGGCCGGAAGCATGTCAAACTTCCCTTGCAAAAATCCCACATCGCCAAACATGTCGCCTTCTCCATCAGGCCCGACATGAGCACTGTGACGAACATCACCCAGCGGTGGGCTTATCATGTCACCCGAGAGAACGTCTCGTATTTTTATTTTTTTGCCTCGCTTAGGTGTGGATGTTTTTAGGTATATAGGAGTCTTGGCTGGCATCCTGTTTCCCAGAATTCAGAATGTCTTAGAATGTATCAGAAGTTCCTTCTGTCATAAGTTTCATAAGGTTTTTCACTTGATGGTAACTGGTTGACGTTTGTGACTTTTCTCCAGCAGAATTCTTCAGCAGCTCCTGGAATGTGACATTGCAACACCACATCCAGACCTGAGGAACAAACAAGGAGAACAAGAAAGATTTATAACCTGTGAAAGTCAAGCCTGGGTCACTAAATTCCAATAAACAAACAAAAGCACATAGAGAGGTGAGGTGAATTATATATTTTTCTCAGGTCTTTCCTATAAATCACATACCCTATAAAACTGTGTTGCAGAAGTTTGTTTTTAAAAAGTGCTGTTTAATACCAATGGGGTTATTTGTGTCGTTTTTAAATTATGAAACTGCTACAGTACTTTGTCCTAATTTACTTGAACCAGGCTCTTTTAAATCCCACAGTTCTGTCTTTGCCATTAAACTTTAGCCATTAAATTAGATCCAGACATATGCTATTGCATTCAAAATTTTATTACAAAAGTAGAATTGTAAACATTTGGAAAACTTTACTTTTGAACATAACAGAATAACAGCACAGATATCTGTGTACTTTAAGTGCCTCTGAAATATATAGACATATTTATTGCTTTTTGACTGTGAAGTCCCATGTCTGCCCCACACTGGGTTTATGTGTGGTCTTAAAGGCCCTAAATGTTTATTTTTAATTAAAGCTTGAAATGGCTTGAAACAAGTTCAACAAGTCTGCTATAAAGTCATTGCGTTTATTTATTTTAAATAACTTG
>JBAJNP010000863.1:38059-56878 GCA_036877545.1 Yasuhikotakia modesta | reverse complement strand
CCATTTCAACCATGAGCTTCACACCATCAACCACCAGCTGCACCTGCTCAACCTCAGAGGAACCCAGACGGTCAGCGTTGGAGATGTCAAACACGCCTCCGACGGAAGCGGTGTCCACACCACCTGGACGACACGGAGATGATCGTTGCGTGTTATGCTAATATTTTTTATAGATTAACCTCAATGCCACCTGAAGCTTGTTGGGTGAGGTCAAGGTTACCTGTGCCACGCTTCTGTAGACGCAGTCTGGTCAGGATCTCCTCGAATTTGGCGTGTGTGCTGAGTTTGGGCAGCTTGACGTGGACGCCACCACGCAGGCCGGTACCCAAGTTGGAGGGGCAGGTCAGGATGAAACCAAGATGCTCGTTCCACATGAATCCGTGGTTGTGCTTCTTGAAGATTTCCTCAATCTGTAATTAAATATTAAAGATTTAGTCTTGCTTTGCTTAGCTTGTAGTGCTATTGATTCTGTTTGTTGTAAAGGTATGACAAGAAATATGAAAATGAACCTTCTGCAGGCCAACACAGAACCTCTTGAAGACCTCCTTCATGTTCCCGCCCTTCTGCATGGAAATGACACGCAGGTGATCCTCCTCGTTCACCCACACCAGGAAGGTCTTGTTGTCATTGTGCCAGATGCCTCTTGCATCGGGCCAGTCGCGGGCCATGCCAGCAGCCAACAGCAGTGGGGACACGGGTTTGTCAAACAGGAAGTGGTCAGCAATGAGCTGTTCCTGCTCCTTTTCAGTCATGGCAACAAGAGGGTAATACTTGCCCTTGAACTCACCATCCAGACTGTTCAGAGCTGTGAGGAGATCACAGACGTTATTAAGGCCAGGCGTGTTGCTTTGTGGAAGCATTTTGTATTAGCCTAACAGTGATTAATGGACATCTGGAGATCTGTAATGGAGATGAATGAAGTTCTGAGACTCACCCTCAATGGAGAGCTTCTCCACAGCTCTGCGCTCACCACGGCTGTTGTGTGGGGGCAGCGTGAATCCCTTGATGCTACGGCCGGTACGCACACGGCTGCTCTGGACGTAGTTGGGGTCAAGGTCATCACCGCCCTGCAAGTAGGTAAAGATCAATCATACAATCATTACAAATGTAAAACGTTTATTCTGTTCTAATAAACTGTTTGCATACCTTCAGGTTCTCCCAGTTCAGATCGGTCTTGTGCTTGTCGGTGGGCTTGTAGCCACCATGACGGTCGGAAATGATGGGGTCGAACAGCTCTTTGAAGGAATCATAGGATTCCTCATCACCAGCCACACAGCCAACAGTCATGATGAAGGGATGGCCTTAAGATCAACCAGTTATGTTATACATCTAATATGTCTGTGTAGGACACCTAAAATGTTGCATATGATACCTAACAGATCATAAGACTTATAAGGTGCCACCAAAATGCCTACCAGGGTTGTCCACACCGGTCTGAATGCAGTCATCCAAGGTATATCCGCTGGGAGTTGACTTGCCCCTGAGTTTGTTGTAAATGTCCTTAGTCAGCACCTTGGCCATGTGGTTGTTGTGCTGAGTAAGGTCAGGGTACTCCTCCTCCAAGGAGAACTTCATCTTGTAGTCGTTGTGGCAGTTTTTAGTCATGGTTGCACTTTTCTGTTGATCTGAGGTGAAACAATAACATAAGTTGGTCAATTATGGTTTTGAGGCTTGGAAAGTCTTCATAAACTAAATTATAGCTGCCATTGATATGTTTGAGATATCAGGCCACCATGTTGCTTTTTATGAGAAGGACAAATGAAAGTTTCAAGAGTTTCAAGATGAAGGTGCAGACAAGGATAATTCCCCCTGTTTTGTGTCCCAATTAAACCTCAGTCTCTAAGTAACAAAATATGTAGCTAGATTCAGCCGCTGCATCGTATTTCATCATGGAGCGGTGTTTGCATGACTTGCGTGCTTCTATCATCTGCAGTCTGATGCATATTTTTAGCATGGCTGCCAAACCCACCCCATCAGTCGCAGCAGATAACGCATTCACCTCTCTGATTTCTGCTGGGGGCGGAGCTTATATGTTCTCACCCCATAGTTGGTATGACATCCATGCCAAACAGCTTTTTTTTACATTTTATTTAACGTGACTATTAAAAAAAGTTTTTTAATTATTATAAAATAATTAAAACAAATAACAGAGACGTTAAAAATTAGCAACAGTCACTTAAGGTCTTCTATAAATTTCTTCAGACGACATGACCTTGTGTCAAAGTAGCAGAGCAGGTGTCAGTCCTGCATATACAGCTCTTTAATGCCATAAACAGCAAATCTTTACTTAGATCCTTAATGCATTAATGCAGTCACTTTGACTGACAGTTTTTCAACAGAACTACCATCAACAAAGCAGCCTTGGCTTAAAAAATATGAAGCTGAGCAATTTTTTATTCCAGTTTCCAGAATCAAATTTCCAGAAGATTCCAGAATCCAGGTCTCCAGTCATCAAAATTATTTTGCATATGGAAAAGCTTTAACTTAAAACTGCAGTATTGTGCACTATTTTAGTTTATGCAAAATATTTATATTTTTTTTAAAAGAAGAACCTTCGTTTCCAGTCTTATATTTAATTTCTGAGGCGTTGTTGAATTTACCTGCACGGGAGAAAAGGTAACAGTCCTTGGGATCAGATTCCGTTCACCAAAGCCAATGTAGGGGTTGCCCAGCTTTGTAAAATGTCAGATCTTGGTTTATATACCTCAGTGATTTCCTCCCATTGGCCGCTTGATTCATGCATGCTTGAACCTCATTGGTCGGCTGCACTCCCTCAGAGGTTCTAAAAGGAAAGAACCAACATCACAACACTCGAGATGGGGAGACGGCCATCTCCACCCCTTCATGGTGGCGTGTTCTCCCATGTTCAGAAGCAAAGAGGGTTATGACATAAACTCCAGAAAAGCTCTGCTTATTTTAACTGACAATGATAGACAATACATTACATTTGAAGTTGAGCTTTTCTTTTGAGCTGCAGAGAACCCAAACAAGCCAACTGTGCAAATTAAATGATTTCTGTTTTTTCTGAGTGTTTTGTTTTTGTGGTAGAGGTGGTGGACAATGTCTTATTTGATAATAAAACATAAATGTATACATCTTCTGTAAGCACCTGGAATACGAGAACTGCTTTTGCTTGTGAGTGGCTGTGCATGTTGCCTCAGGTAAGGACAGGCTGTACCCAAATAGTGTCCAATTACTGCAGCGTACAAACTGTAAATGAGACACCAATTTTACCAATAAAATCATGCCTGAGAAAATAAATGTGCATTTGAGACTTAAACAGTTCTGAAATAACTCTAGCATGCCTATGACATGAATGTCATGAAAAAAAACAATTGCAGACTTTTCATAGGGAGTTATTTCTATTATATTAATATAGATAAATGATTTCAACAGCACTATTTGTGTGTAGGTTGTGCTAAATGTTTGCTTTTCAGAAGTGGGCTGGACCAATTATTTTATTCAACACTAAATTAAGTAATACTGTGTGCATCTGTTTGCCCATTAGTAGTTCCACCCCAGGAAATACGTCAAGATCACATGACCGGCCACATGACTGCTGGGCCAGAATGTTCAGGAACGTGTGTGAAAAAAACGTGTGGAAGCAGGTTTGTGGAAAGTGTGTGTACAGTTCAGACAGACACAGACGCAACCCCTCCCACCCACCCCAAACTATATTAATAGTCAGGGTCTAGTTTCATACTTGCACTAAGACCCCACTGCTTATCTGCACCAATATGACCAATTACTTTAGCCATTGATTATCTGTCATTATCTGTCAGACATCTGTGAATCTATTTATCACTCAAGTGATCCCAAAATCCTGTTTTCACTTTACAACTTAACTGAAACAGCACAAAGACCGGCCAACAAATCTCATATTGTAGTAAATAGGTGGATAAAGAAAACATTACATCTTGCTTACTGTCTGTGAAGTACTGTGGAGATTTTGAGGGTTTTACACGGACAAATAAAGGAAATCTAAAGGTTAAATGAGGTGAGGAAAAACTCAAGCTGGTGTCTGCTCCAAAATTAGCCACCAGGCCCCCAACAGCATAACAAGCCAAGCATAGAATAAGAACAGTCACATAGGAAGTGTTATGACCATGAAGTAGCCACAGTGATAGCCGGGCATGTGGGGGGTCCCCATACATAGAGAAACCCCCTTATCTCATGACAGCACATGTATGTCTTTTAGGGGGGAAAATAATGGGGGGAGCACAGAATGCATGCACATGTATATACATGCATAGGTTTAGATGAACTGTCTTGGCTTTGACATATCTACAGTCTTTATTTAATGTAATAGTTCACTGTAAAAGAATCACAGTGACAAGTAATGACATTTAACACAAACATTTTCTTCATGTTTGGTCTAGAATTGTCCAAAGCTGTCCGGAAAGAAGGAATACAAAGGGATTAGGGTCATGGCCTCAGATTTGGGCTTCAGGTAAAGGTCATGACATTTAAAAGCCATGTTACATTAATAATCACACTTTTGAATTTGAACCCAAATGCTCCATTTTGTCAATGACTGAAAACAGTTGCAGAGAACCTGAGAAAACCATCATTATACAAAGATAATAGATATAAATACTGTTGTGTACTTGTTAATAGTCTGTTTGAATACCTGTCTTGAAAACTTGAGATATATTTAGCCAAAACGTGTATGAAGGTCTCCTGCAATCTGATAGCAGCTGGATTTTGGGATAGTTTGACACATACAGTTTCACAAACACACATGTGACAAACACAAACTGAGTCTTTATTTTTGACAGCTTTTTTGCAGGGGTCCAGCAGACCGACGAGACCCAGGCAAGCGTAACACGAGACGTATGAGTTCCAAACTGTTATTACCCAACAGATGTTATGTAAGTTGTGGAGGTGAGATGTGTGTCCCATGACTACATGATAAAGGTTTGTGACTGATACTAATATATAACCTTTAGTTATTCCTAGGCACTTTTCACAAATAGGATACATATGGTAAGTAAATACTTCATTAGAGATATTAAATAATTAGATAACTACAAAATTAATTAGAAAAGTTATTGTTAAACTCATATATTCATTTTGGTATTTGGAATTGTTTATTGCAATTACCAAAAGGTAATATTTAGCTGGGTCCCATATTTGGCAACCTTGTTACCATGTTTTCCTTCCTGTTACCCAAAACATTATACCCCAAAATAGCATTATTTAGACCCTAGTTTTTTCAGCATATATTTTCCTTCCCGTTCGTCCATTTCTGCACAAATTGTAATATTGGCATTTGCCAAGCTTAAACACATTGTTCCCCCCCGGCATCATTAATATTTCCGAGTGAGGCTTGTATGGAAGTTGATGCACGGAATCTTGGCACGGGAATATTCTCCATTGAAACTAGCGTCGACCCACCTGCTTGTACTTCAGTGACTATGTTTAGTGCTGGACTGTAAGTTTGTCTCTTTCCCTGTTCCAGATTGCCAGATTGAATTGCACTGACTCAGTTTTGAGTCCCTCCATCCATCCCATCCTCTGCCCGTCCAATGGCCTTCGACCTCAGAATTTGGACCATGGTCACCATCATCACACTCATGACCAGTTACCACACCAACCAATTGCAGGTGTGAAGCCCATATATGGTCATTTTCCAGTTCATAGGCGCAGTTCTGTAAGTCTAGATGTATGTAAACATTAATGGAAAACTTGAGCCACGTGGGTCAGTGATAATGTGCCAGATATGTTCTCTCTCTCCTTCCACTATCAGTGTAAAGGTCATTGAGTATTTGAATCAGGGAGATTCACTTACTGACATTCTGGTGGCTCTGTATAGCATTACAACTAAAGTCTATACATTCAGTTTTATATACCCATTCATTTTCATAGACTCTACTCTGTGCATATGCCGCTATAGTTTTTCCTTGAAAGCAACATAACAGCTAATATTAACAGCTGTGCTGGTCATTGGAGGGGCTTTGCACAGATACGTTCATTGCATTCTTTGTGCTTAGCACCGCTGCACCATAACCACCAGTCTGCTTAGTACAAACTTGCTCAAATAAATACAAAAAGTATATATACTTTTTAAATACAAACACAAGTTGTCTGTCACATTTAGAGAACCATTTGCTCTCTGTTTGAGAACACTGCACTAGCCCAGCCAAGCTGCCCTTATCAGGCATCAGTCTGTAGCAGCTGAACTATCAATCAATCCAGTTTCATATATCTGCCCAGCTGCGGTTGTTCCATCGCACTCCCATTTCTTCCATATTCCTGGAATTTTTTCCACAACTCACACCTTGTTTTTTATTTTTCCGTGCAGTAACGTGCACCAGTAAATCTCTTTTTTTATGTATTCTGTCCTGCTGATTGATTTTAGATTAATCTTTACCTCATTCTCAAATGTGTGACTGATAAATCTATGTTAAGCTGAAGACGATTCCTAGATCATCCTGTTTTCCTGATCTCTGTGGTTTCCTATCATCGAGTTAAGCCAGTCTGATGGGGCCAACGCTAATGCAACTTTCTTTACACGCCCCCCTCCCTAACCTAAACCCGCCCTAATCGGCTTTATTGAATCCGTGCCAGTGTGACGTCACAAACACACCCTCCCGTCCATTTCCATTGGTGATGTAATCAGCAGATTTGCTTGTGATGTGTCCTCATTTGTACCGGATTGAAGGTTTATCTACGTGAATAAATGTAAATATAGATTTTAACAGATGGTTACTTTACACAAAGGTTGATCTGAACAAAGACTTCATCTGTTAGGCTGTTACTGTATAAGACGTTTGGATGGATCCAGCTTAGTTTTTTTGTGCAAACCAAATATGAATCAATGCAAAACTGGATTTTAAAAACGTATGAATAGGCTTCGTGTTGAAAATAACATTAAGATCAATAGGTGTTGTTTAAGCATGAACGTTCAAGGCTTGTTTGTATTGGCGCAGTTCAGAGCTGTCACACGCCGACGCCGCGGTGCATGATGGGAACTGCGGGATCAGGTAAGCGCTGTTAATACAGACCGTCTGAGACGCAAGAACAGGTGAATGGACGGGATGGAGGTTTTACTTGACTATTTTGGACCCGTTTATCCCCATCAAGTCAACACATGAGGACCGTGAAGACGTGTGTTGTGGGTTAACGGAGCGCGTCTGGGCTCACGGTGGGACTCGCTGTCGCTTACATACGTGTTTCCGCAGGTAAATAAATACGCGATTGACTGACTTAATAAACATTAAGTTTCATGTCACGATACGTTTGACTGTCAGTCTTTGTATTTCTGAATTATTGCAACTATTTTTCTAGCAAAACCTGGTTTAGCAGATACGCGTATTTCAAGCCAAGCCTGTTGAACAAGTTTGTTTCGTGTCTTTATAGTTTATGCTGTTCATTTAGTCCAAATAAATCATCATTTTGTAAGGATTATATTATATTTATAAATATACACACACTGAATATCATATATAATATATAATAGTTTACATTATATATACTAATAGTTTAGGTTGGATAGCCAACATTTATTTATAGTCCTTTTATATTCCTATTATTTTTGTACACTATATATTTATGTGTGTATGTGTGCGTATACAGCTTATATATTATATCTAGTATATAATACACACAACAGACGTACTGTATATATGTATGCAACAATTTGGCAACATAATACTGTTTTGTATTATGTCAGATGGGATCATTTGATATTAAGTGGCCAGTATTAAAATGAGGCAAATAAACATTGTACAGAAATCAGGTCATAGTTATTTGTTTGGAAGTCAGATCTGAGCTGGATATTGTTCCTGTAAGGTTTGCATTGGGGTCTTTGGCGGCCAGTTACATGATACATGTTGTCACAGAGGTATGCTATTCAAACACAAGACCAATAGCAGTAATGTTTATAATGCAGAAATATGACAAACACCTAACCTAAATGCAACCTGTTATATATATATTATTGTTATGTAACTTTCTCAGGTTCTGTGATATTAACTGAGGTTAAAAACATGTAGTGTCTGATGATGTCATCTCTCGGTTGTAAACATTAGCCCGGTTACTTACCTCCCCAGAGGGATCTGTGCTTGTACCTGTAAACTGATTCTCACCTAGCAACCTGTCGGTGTTGACTTGTATTAATCCGCTGGGATGATGGGAAAGCTTTACTCACTCTTATTACATTAAACTTTTAAAATGTTTGTATAATGGAACCGCAAAGTTTTGTAAAACTTATGTCCAGTTTTCTCTGTCTCTACAGCCAAAGGAACATTTGTTTTTAACTCCTGGTTTAAGTGAGAAATAAGGTCAGTTTCTGTTATTCTACACTAAGACTTTTTTTAATACCCATTACTTTGTTTATCTGGCTTCGTCCCAGTTAACAATTTAAGTTAAAAGAATGTTTTCCTAACATAAACTTAAGTAATAAAATTGTTCAAAATGTTATTTTGAAAGTTGTAAAAACAGTTTTTTGAAAGGTGTTAAAACAAAGAACAAAGTTTTTCTATCTATGATATATAACTTTACTGCAAGAATTTTCTTGATAAATGAGAGAACCTTTAGAGAACATTAGAAGAACATTTAGAGAACATGTTCTCAGATTGTTCCCTGTTAGCTGTGACAGTGTTGCTCATGCACTGCCTACGTGAACCACGTAAGGAGAAGTTTAATAGATGTGAAGATCATGCATGCTTGCTCTACAGGAAGTGGACTTCAGGCATGTTGACGGGGGAGGAGATTTTATGCAGCACGCGGCAGGTGATCGCCGGGCTGGAGGCCTTGCGCGGGGAGAACCGCACGCTGCTGGACAGCCTTCAGGATACGCTGCAGAGCCAGACGAGCCGAGAGATCGGCAGCCTGGAGCAGGAGAAGACCAGCATCGTTCTGGAGTCTCTTGAGAAGATTGAGCTGGGCTTAGGAGAAGCTCAGGTGAGCAGATCAAGTCTGTGATGCCATTCCTCTGCATTCCACTGAAGCCAAAGGCATTTCTGTACCTGTGTAATTGTAATGCCTCCACAGGTGATGATGGCGCTGTCGGCCCACCTCGGATCGCTGGAGGCGGAGAAGCAGAAGTTGCGAGCTCAGGTGCGGAGGCTGTGTCAGGAGAACCAGTGGCTGAGGGACGAGCTGGCTCACGCTCAACAGCAGCTACAGGATAAGGAACAGGAAGTGGTTACTTTAGAGGAACAGAACAGACACCTGCAGTTCATGAACAGCATCCGCAAGTACGACCATGAAGAGACGCCATTGGTGAGGGTTTGTCTTCTAACATTAAACTGGTTCATCAACAGTGGCCTGTATTTTAGGGTCAAAAAAAGTTGTCATAGACCATTACAGCAGTTGTCTCAATATTACTTAAACATAACTTATAAAACAGCTTTATTATTATAAATATTATGAAATAATCTAGTTACATTATTTTAAGGTTTCCTGCTTACACTGTAAATATACTCTATATTTATGTACTATATGTTGAATATAATAACTTGGACTTACTGTTGGGTAAGAATTGGGTTTATTAGGGTTTATTGTTGGTTGCATGCAATTGTGCAATATTTGCTGTTACTGCTATTAACATTAAGCAAATGTAACTTGTAACAAAGAAACTGTTAAATAAAGTGTTGCCAGTAATGTTTGTTTTAGACCAGCTTTGTGGTTCTGTGGTTCATATAAATGTACTTATTCATATATCAGGGTAGTCATTTGACATTAGAATGGCTTGCATGTGTTACATAACACAGTTACCCAAAAGATTAATCTGTAACTCTTAAAATGTTTTATTTCTCACAGGAAGATAAAGAAAATACTTCAGGCAAGGAATCTCTCGACGATCTCTTTCCTACAGATGAAGAGGAACAATCTCACAGTACGCCACACCTCAGTGTCCTGAACAACTATTCAAATTACTGTTTACAATGCCAGTTGTTTGGTTTGAGTGTAGTTTGAGCTACGATTGTGTGAGATAACGGCTTGTCAGGTTTTTATAGTCTCTGCGTTACTTTAAGACTTAAGTCTTGGTACCAGGAGGAACCATTTTGTTTTCCACCTTGTGGTTCCAGTGTCCCAACCCCACAGTAGCGCTGTCGCTGCGGCCCAGCAGGGAGGTTATGAGATCCCGGCCCGTCTCAGAACCCTCCACAACCTGGTGATCCAGTACGCCTCTCAGGGCCGCTACGAGGTTGCTGTGCCTCTCTGCAAGCAAGCTCTGGAAGATCTGGAGAAGTCCTCAGGCCACAACCATCCTGATGTTGCTACCATGCTCAATATCCTGGCCTTGGTCTATAGGTACATCTTGTAGAACTTCAAACCACGGTTGTGGAAACCTACAGATTAGTATTAATTCAGTGCTTTACAGGGATCAAAATAAATACAAGGAGGCCGCCAACCTACTAAATGATGCGCTGGCTATCCGTGAGAGGACACTAGGCATGGACCATCCGGCAGTATGTACTGTTTGAAAACCTTCAAGGTCCTGTTTGTAGATATAACTTACATCTTTGTAAGCTTTGGTGTTTGTGGCTGTGTTTAGGTGGCAGCAACGCTGAATAATCTGGCTGTGCTGTATGGAAAAAGGGGGAAATACAAAGAGGCGGAGCCACTATGTAAACGAGCGCTGGAGATCAGGGAAAAGGTATTCACACACGCTCTTACTATAAGATCTATCAGATCAGATCAGCTTACTGCATTACCAGAGCAATATGTCATTCAAATGTTAACACTTAAACTATTGGTATTTGTTGGTGTTGTATAACGGTGTTAGTATAAATGTGGTGTTTCTTGGCCTTTTTACAGGTACTGGGGACGGATCACCCTGACGTAGCCAAGCAGCTAAATAACTTAGCCCTCCTGTGTCAGAACCAGGGCAAGTATCAGGAAGTGGAGCAGTACTATGAGCGTGCATTGCACATCTATCAGAGCCGACTGGGACCCGATGATGCAAACGTGGCCAAGACAAAAAACAACCTGGTGAGGGCAGGAAACGACATCACATCTGTTATCAAACTGAAAATTATGCTTTAATAGATACAGGAGTGCTATACTGTCTATAATGTGGGACATATAATGATATTTTGTGTGAATTGCATGTTTATCTGTTTTGCAGGCCTCGTGTTACCTCAAGCAGGGGAAGTACAGGCAGGCTGAGGCGCTTTATAAAGAGATTTTGACCCGTGCTCATGAAAAAGAGTTTGGCTCAGTGGAGGGTAAAATTTTGTCTTTTGTGTTTAAATATTTGTGCACAACTGTCATGTTCTGACAGGGTTCGTTTATGTAGAGACACTGTTTTTTAACAGTAAATATTGCATTAATTATTCTGTGAAACTTCTTCTAAATGGGATTTCTAGTAATGATTTTGTTAATCATTTAACATTGTCACCTCTGTGCAGGAGACAGTCGGCCGGTTTGGATACACACAGAGGAGGGAAGCTCTAGACCGGTTTGTCTATTTGCAAACATCTGTCTCTTCATGCACATTTTTAATTCATGGAATTCAAGGAATTTTTCATTCCCTGTGTGAAGGATGGTCTGGGAACTCTGAAGCGCAGCGGATCCTTCACCAAGCTCCGGGAATCCATACGGCGAAGCAGTGAGAAACTCGTCCAGAAGCTGAAAGGAATCGGAAACCAGGAATCGGCTCCTCGGTCTTATGGGTAATAATATCTGATATTTTGCAGAATTTCTGAAGCATGAATCTGACGTGTAAGGTTTAACTCTGCTTGTGTTTATAAACAGGATGAAGAGAGCTAATTCCCTCAACGTGCTAAACGTGGGTGCAAGAGAAAGCCAAGAGATCGCCATGGTAGGAATCTCAGCATTCACGGAAATCAGGAATTGGATGGAGACGGGGTTAACAGATGTGATTTTGTTCTTTCAGAGGCCCATCGGGTTGACAGACACACGAGGCCTGAGCTCCAGCACCCAGAGTTTGGCCCGTCGCGCATCTCTGAGTGGAGACAGCTAACCGCCCCTCCAACCAATCGTGTGACATCAGAACGAGACTCACCTTTACATCCCACTAACCTGTGATGACTGCGGAGATTATATTAGTTAAGAGGGAAAAAGTGTCATTTAAAATGATAACTAAGGGCCTCAGAGTGTCAAAACCGAAAAAGAGAAGCACGTTTGATTTGGTTTTGCAGAAACAGGAAGATTTTACTATGCAAATATTCTGGTACTTATTGTCCTGTTTTTATAGCATGTTGCACCGTATAAGGTCACAGAAAATCTTAACCCATTCCAAACAGCTAAGACCAGTGTAAGGTTTTGCTAATCGGCTAATTTGCTCTAATAGACTTTTTGCACTTTTGTGGCATATTTTAGCTTGAAATACATTCCGTTCTCACTCCGTCATAGAAGTTTTACAGTAGTATTAGAATCTTTAGCTACAAGTATAATCACTTTTAATTGCACTTAATAATTCTAATTTAAAGCTACATGGAGGAAGTTACATTCTGAAACAAAGGGAACCGTATGAACTACTTTGAGTGCAATACTTCTGCCTATAAATAACTTCAATTTTTCAATTTCAAGCACACATTATTATAGTCTGTATACTATTTATGGCTATTTTACTGTTGCAGAATGGGTAGTTTTTTTCTTAGGATAACTTAAGGGTACAAAAGTCAACTATTATAACTTGTTTAGCTAGTGGCTGGTCATTTTTGTTGGAGGTTTGGACGTCAATAGAGTTGTTACATAATCTAAAGTTTTACATTCTATATGGTTGAATGTTACATGTGACATTAGATATGTATGTATAGTTTGTTGCTGATGACCAAAAAAGCTTAATTTTATTACTTATGTGACGATCAAACTGTCTTTTTGAGAAATGCACTAACCAGCTCTTCAGACCTAGTTATCTGCAACAATACTAGTAACTTTCAATACTTCCAATACATACTGTTTGGTTTCGTGTGGTTGTTCCCAAGAACGTAAATGTAATGTTTGTGTGCCCTCTACAGCTGGTCTTTAGACTGCATGTTTAAAAATCTCACATCACAAATAAAATAAGACACAGAGTATAAAGATCAGCATTTATTAATGCATAAGATTGTTGTAAAAAACTCAGATCTGAAGCTTTAAAAAAAACAAATATTGCATAAATATGAACACATCGCAGCTGAAGACATCCAACAATCCACTGGTTCCCATCAGGCCTGGTGAGCAATCTGAGCGATTTTCTGAAGCATGTCTTCAGACTGCAGTTGTTCCAGAGTCAGCAGAGACAAACCCAACTGATCCTCCTGAAATTCATTAAGATTAGTATTTATTGAACATATTATGTAAGCATTTGTAGACCAAAATACCTTAAATTTGTAGCAAAGCCTTCAAGTCACAAATGGCACAAAGGCGTGTTGTTAGCATTAACTTTAAAGAAATGTTTCGACGGATGGGCTCAGGTACAATCCAGACTGAGAAAGATGTGCGACTGTGATTAATGTGCATTTATATTACCCGTCTGAAGGGCTGGGCCATCTGTCGCAGGAAGTGTTTAGATAACTGCACAGTCTCATCGATGGTCAGATTCAGGCTTCCATCGCTAAGATGTTCCTGGATCCAGCGGGGCAGTTTGCCTCGTTTATCCGCCCGCGCATAACGCTGAAAAAAAAGAGTGAGCCTCCATAATATAATAATATAATATCCATATATCTTTCAAGAATCTCTTTAATAGAAAATAATGTTTTTTACCTTGTCAGCAAAAATCATAAGTCCGTAGTCGGTTTTTCCTCGGATGGCTCTGCCCACACACTGCGCAGCGTGTCGCATTGCATCAAAAGTCAAAAAGTCATTTTCCCGAATTTGAAACTGGTCTCTGAGGTATTCCAACCGTGCCTAAATTGACAGTCAACAGTCAAACACACGCAGTTTATTTATTCCATTAGACCACCCATTATAAGCAAAACACATCAGAGTTAGAAGATCTGAGAAGAATTACAACAAACCTTAAGAATTCGACTTTGAGTGTAAACATACGGCACTCCAAACATGATAACAGCACGGCCATAATGATGAACTGGGAATTAAAAAAAACTGATCAGTGTTATGAAAAGTATTTCATTTTAAAACCAATTGATCGAGTGATTCCCACCAAAGTCAATTCCTTCAGAAACCTTCCCTCTCGCCACAGACAGCAGAATCGCTCCTCTGCCGTTCTCACAGGCCTGAGACAAACAACAGTGAGATAACAGCGATTACTTTAATGCAGGATGCTTAGACAACATTACACAACATGATTAAGGAAAAGTTCATTAACCTCCTGGTACTTTTCCAGGGCCATGCTGGTCTCCGCTGCATCCTGGGTCTCAATGAAGATCAGCTTGTTCCTCTGGATGTTCTCGAGGATCCCCTACAAATCAGTAAGGGAACTGATTTAGGATCTACTGATACGTCAACCCTAAAGTATTCTGATCTTCTGAGAAGTTGCATCTTCATACCTGTTCATACCACGAGGCCACAATGTTCTCCATGTAGACGTAACTGGTGAAAAACGCCACGATTCCATCAGGAACAATGGCGGACATCTCGAGCAGCAAGTTTCCATAGTTACGGATCACAGCTATGGTTTATAGCAAATAAGAGTTTGGTATTGATTACATATAAAGATAATATTACATACAAAATCACACCACATACCAAAATCCTCTCTGGTCTCAAACTTGGAAGTCATTGCTACCTGATCATTCCCTCGTCCAACAATCTGAAACCAAAATTATGATGTTTTTTAGAAAAATACTATGTAATATGAATTAAATCGCACCAAAATTCATTTAAACACTTTGACGTTGATGATACAGTGTTGCCATGGTTACAACAACTCACAAGAGGGCACAGACAGGTTCGTGCCAGCGTCATGGTAAAGGATGCCATAGTGACCGGTCGGAAGTCAAGGATGCGTGGGTAAATATCCAGCGGAGACAGTGTCTGATTAGGAACAACAGAAGATTATCCTAATCTAAAAAACCTGAAATCCTAATATAAACATTAACTAACTAAACCAATTATGTTAACACAGTACAGTGAGGAAGAGTAATTGCTCTAATACAACTGTTTTACTGCTTGTATTGCTGGATTTAAGAAAAAGATTATAGACTGTATATTGTATATTATAATAAATACTGTATTTTAATATAGTCTGACAGAGTGCAGAAAGCTTTAAGCCAATCAGAACGTTACAGCAAACCCACTTTAAATGTATAGCATGCATGCTTTAAGATGAAAGTGCCCTTCACAGATGGCACAAGTGTCACTGAGGGATTATAATGAAGATTAGTGAGCAGGCCAGGCATAATCTAATATTCAACGGAAGACAGGAAGACAGAGAACAAAGCGTGTCTTACCCCTGATGTGATAATGACTGACTGAAAGCGACCAAACACAGGCTTGATGGCAATAGAGGGGTCCATACAACTGCAGAGAAAAACACAACTCGGTCTGTGAGTCTGTGACTGAACTCACAGCATGTTTAACACACACATACTGGGTTTAAACTCCATAACACACCTGAAGTGAAGAACAGGATTTGCTATTGTTGGTGTTTTATCTTCAAACGGCTCGATGATGATGGTGAAACCTAAGAGAGAAGAAGAATTTAGCAGGAAATGTTTAGAATGTTAAGGTGGGTCTGAGGCTTCATTACCTTTGCTGTAGGTGCTGACCAGCGTTGCAAAATGAGAGATGAGAGTAATAGCAGAGAAGTCTGCGATATCTGCGATCTCCAGCGTCCTCAACAGTGAGCGAAGCCTCTCAGCACAGAACCTGAAGGCAGGTTAGATGTACAGGCAGTGTAAACTGAGGTGAAAAGGTGGACTCATTACTTTATGAAGACCATCTGCATCTTCTGCTCACCTCAGAGGCTTGCGATCGATGCAGACCTTCTCGTAGATGTCTTTGAGGAACTGGGGAGCGCTCTCCTGAACCACATGATGGATCCGCAGACGAGCCTTCAGGTACTCCAGGAAGCGCTTCATGAAGCCCACAAAATGTTCCGCTGTGCGGATGCTGCCGGGAACAGCCTCTGAAATTGGACACAAGCGTGAGAACTTCAAATGTTGTGGAACGTGTCCACAAATCAAAGTCAACTGATGTGATACATCCACTAACATCACATTAACATGGTTTTTAGGTAATTGAAAAATGCTTTAGGTTTAATATTACGTGTGCAAACTGACCTTGCAGGATTTCATCCGGCAGAACTGGATTGGACAGATAAACGTCCGTTTCACGTGCAACATTTGCTTCCTTAAGACCTTCAACTAATCTCCGGTATTCCTCTTGAAGTTTGGCAGTATCTGTATCCTTAATTCTTAATAGGAATATGGAAAAGGGAATCAAGAAATTGCCTATGGAGCAATGCAACAGGAATACATTCTGTCTGTATGGTGGACACACCTGCCAATTGTGTTCTGCAGGGTTTCAACATTAGCCTGGCAGCGGTCCAGCGTTCTCCTGGTAATATTGACGCTCATGGAATCAATACACACATTATCTACCGGAAACACAATCAGATTATTAGCCACGATCTGTACACACAAGATGGATTACTTTATAAGCATTGTATAATATGTTGTTACCTATGTTGTGAGCCTCATCAAATACAACCACAGATTTCTTTGCCAGCTCTTTGGAGACCAAGTCTGCAATTTTGGGGTCTAGCAAGTAATGGTAGCTGTATACCACAATGTTTGCATAAAGAAGCTGATTTAAATATGAAAATAACACCAATTAATTATTTGCATAGCAAATATTCATACTAAATTTATATCACACAATTTACTCACTGCATAACGTGCCAGAAAATACGGACACCAGCCTTTTCTACGCCCAAAGTCTTTTAGATCATCCAAGTTATATATACCAGAAGGAATGGGCACTTGTCTGCCCATTGCATCAAAGTCCTACATGCAAAGAAACATTGTGTGTTATCGAAACAGTGTGTTATCGCATTTAAAGCATAAACAATTTCAGGATTTGAAAGCAATGCAGTCAAATTAAGCCAAACAAAACAAAATATACGCTTGGGAACCACCACGTACCTCGTAAAACTGACAGACGGGTTGATCTGGGTCACTGTGACGCTGCGCTCGGATGTATGACGCCGTCAGGCTGTGACATTTTCCATCCACCTCTTTTCCAAAACGTAGAGAGCTCACCTGTAAACACACATTTAGCAACGTTTAGCACCATGCATGCGTTCACCTGCGGTGTTACAGAGACAAGTGTTCACAAATCTCCCACGATCCCACTTCAGGATGAATGCACAAGTTTTTCCGCGATGAAAGGGCCAGCGCCAGAAAGCTGCTTTCGACTCGTGTTTCCTTTGCATAGTAATCTATTAGTTTCCTCAACTCCTCCACAACCTGTAAGGCAAGAATGAAGAACAGACATACAGGATTAACATGACATAATAAAGCAAAGCGACTGGGTTATAGATAAGTTAACAGAAACCTTCTCTATTTCAGGAACGGTGCGGGAACAGTAGATGAGTTTGGTCACTTCTGAAGGGTATGCCTGCGAGTGACAATATAAACTAAACATTTGCACGGCTATCAATTGTTATAACTGCAAGGTTTAGACACCATAATACATGAATATATAGATTTGAAACATAATGTACTTTCTGGTAAGCAACGATGAGTGAAAGAAGAGAAATAGTTTTCCCCGTTCCTGAAGGCATCTCGAGAACTCCATGACCCTGTGAAGATATAATAAAAGGGGGAAATTATATAAAGTATGTCGAAGTTGCCTTTGTATAGATGTAGTGAGTATATAATGCAAATATGAATACATCTGTAATGTATCTAATGCACGCAATGAATATAACATACCTTCGCATCAAGCGTTCTCTTGAGTTCAAGCATGTACGAGTATTGCTCGGGATAAATGTAGTCATACGGAAAATAGACCAATAATCCATCGATGTTGAGCCTAAAGAGATTATAGATCCATTAGATTAGAAAAATGTACCTGTCCGTTCGCTTATGTATTTTCCAGTCTGTACATTTACAGCGATGCTACTAGTCTGTATGTTAAAAATGACTGTTTACTCACTTCATGTTAGCTGGTGACAAGACTTTGCAGCACTACAGTTTTTCGTGGTCACTTTTAGAGAGTCTCTTACACTAAAATATATATTTATCTACAGTGTTAACGTTGTAATATAAGACAAGGCATTTTCAGCAGCACCGGAACGGTGTCGCATCTAATATACGTAAAGCATTTCGCTGCTGTGATTGGTGGTTTGTCTGCAGCGCTGCATAATAAATCATTTCATTGGCTGAGGATTAGGGCGGGACTACGTGTAGCGCATTCAGGGTCAGACCTAAATAATCGAGCAGAACGCGGATTGAATCGAACTGAACGTCACGCTTTATATGATTTAATTTTATTGCTGATAAACTTGAAGAATTAAATGTTTATTTTATTACATTTGTTAACAATAAATATATATTTCAATAAAATAGTTACATTGAAATATTTTCCATTATGTGAGTCAGTTGTTCATTGAGTCAGTATATAAATACAGTCACTCATTTTTATAGAAAAAACACACAATGTGCATTTATATAAGATTTTATTTACATGGACATGTTTATGTCATATATTACAATACAATATAATGCAATAAAATACCCCAACAAAAACAAAACCTTTACACAGCGATTTCCTTTGTATTTATAGACAGTTAGCAGAATGATCACAGGCTAGACAGATTAATGTTTTACATAATTGCACATATTTAGTCATATAAAAGTAAAACTAAAATAAAGCAATAACTGACCATGTCTTTATGATTTTTTCATAAATGCATAGCAATATGCATATTTCAAACTTTGTGCAAAAGCT
>JBAJNP010000863.1:0-38009 GCA_036877545.1 Yasuhikotakia modesta | reverse complement strand
CCCAACAAAAACAAAACCTTTACACAGCGATTTCCTTTGTATTTATAGACAGTTAGCAGAATGATCACAGGCTAGACAGATTAATGTTTTACATAATTGCACAATAGATTTTACTCATATAAAAGTAAAACTAAAATAAAGCAATAACTGACCATGTCTTTATGATTTTTTCATAAATGCATAGCAATATGCATATTTCAAACTTTGTGCAAAAGCTTTGAAAAATGAACAACAATTGTATAATCAGTCAACCAGTATTTTAATCCCAATGTGTGCATTGTCCTCTACAGGCAAAATATGACACACATGGGCTGACAGGTCATCTGCTCATATCTCAGCTTATATCTCATGTCTCTCCTCTACACTCTTGTAACGATCCATGATCCTAAGAACATCCTCCAAAATGGATGGTCCCAGATCGAGGTCTAAACCCATTAGGGACTCAGACCGTGACATTGTAGGTGAAACAGTCGGAGACTCACAGTGTTCACTCTGCAGGTCCTCGTTACTCAGCCCGGCATCTGAGTCCAAACTTAAGCCACGTTTTGGGTCCAACGGACCACAGCATTCTGAGATGGAATCATCTGAGGATGCCTCAGAAAAGGAGCCGGTTGAAGGCACCAGGACTGGAATTGAGAGAGTAAGATCATGGCAAGGATACCTGCAGCGTCCGACTTCTTCCTCACAAACAGACATGGAACGCTGCTGAACGGACTGATGTTCCTGTGGGCTGCCGTGGTGATTCTGCTGGTTCTGGTGAATGGGGGACGAGCGGTCATCTAAATGCAGACGTGGCGGCTTAGGAGGCGGTTGCTCAGGGTCAAAGAACACCGGCATGGAGATGGTGGTTTTGAGAAGAGAACTGTAGTGAGCATTACGACTGTGGTGATAAGAGTGACTCTTGCTGTTCACGTCACAGCTCTCATCCAATCTCCTGTCCATGCTGTGGGAATGAGAGCCAGGTGCCTGGTTAAGGGCCGGAAACATGTCAAGTTTGCCTTGCAAAAATCTCACATCACCAAACATGTCGCCCTCTCCTTCAGGCCCTACATGGGCACTGTGACGCACATCGCCCAACGGTGGGCTTATCATATCACCTGAGAGAATGTCCCGTATTTTCAGTTTTTGGCCCCGCTTTAGTGTGGATGGCTTTAAGTATATAGGTGTCTTGGCTGGCATCCTATTTCCCAGAATTCAGTGAAAAATGTCACAGTCTTAGACTGTATCAGAAATGAGTTCTTTCATAAGTTTAAGTCGGTTTACTTCCCTCAATAGTAACTGGAGGCTGTTTCCTCTGGATAAATTTATGTTTGTGAATTCCCCAGCAGAATTCTTCAGCGGATTCTGGAATGTGACATCGCAACACCACATCCACAGATCTGAGGAACAAACAGGGAGAAAGATTTACAACCTGTGAAAGTCAAGACTGGGTCACTAAATTTCAATAAACAAACAAATGGACACTTATTTACTCTGCGATCTGAGATCCAAAACAAACATCTCTCTTTTCTTTTCTCTGCTGAGAGCTGACATATTTTTCCGTCTGGATTTTTACTTTTAAACCACAAACTCTGTAAAACTGCACATTCAAAAAAGTGTTGTTTTTTTTACAAGTTACTGTATCCAAAGGGAGTATTTATGTACATTTTATATGTATCTGGCATATGATATTGTGTTTAATATTTTAATCCAAAGGTACATTGTAAAACATTTGTAAAACAGTATTCTGCAACAACAACGAAAAAATACAGCACAGTTTTCTGTTTATTTAGAGTGTCTTTGAGATAAATAGACTTTTATTGCCTTTGTACACTAAGTTTATGTGTGAGACAAGTTAAGTCTGTTACAAAACCATGTTATTTTGTCATGTATGTTTATAAACCTACTAAAAGCATGACATTTAATATTGGGGTCCTGTCTGAGGGTAGAAACTGTTGTGTGTGACTGCAAGAGTTCACAGATGATAAACTTCACAGCATCACAGCATCAGCCAAAGAGTGACTATTTTTCACTTCAGACTTAAGTTACATGTACAGCAGGCATTAAAACCAGCAGAGCAAAGGGTGTGTAAATGTTACACCACATGTTTTAACATTTAGACTGTTTACAGCCCAATTCTGAAATATATAGACGCGTGAAAACAGGTTGTAAAATAAAATGAAAGTCAGGCTACATTTAATAGTTTACAGCTGTGATCTAACAAGTTCAAGTCGCTCACAGGACATCGATCCTCGTCTGGGAAACTTGCTTGGACCACAAACACCGACACAAATCGAGGCTTTTCCCCGATAAACCACGTGGTGTCGCCGCCTTATCAAAGCTGAAACGTTCCTGAAACGTTCACGCCCATCAGCCCGTTTAGAAATATTTGTGACACAGTTTATTCACGTTATTCTTGTTATTTTATTATTACTATTGTTGTTGTTGTGTGTTAGTTAGATGAAACAACCGCAGAATAAAACTTTTAATAGTTTATATATATATATATATTAATAAATAAGTCAATTGCACTTATTAATAATATATTCGGGCGTGAATCTTCACTGTAACTTTCTTCTGTTATAAGTGTTACTCTTTTTAAAAACTCATATAAACTGTCTGTAAAACTGCAAATGAAAGAGTTAGTTGACCAAACAATTTCATATAAATGTAAAACTCTCTAAGCACGATTTTGTGTATTACTGTATCATCTCAGAACCTCGGAAAGTTTAACAAGCAACAGACACAAAAGTCACAGAAAGATACTTGCCTTTGACAGTCGCATCTCGTTTCTCTCAGGCAGGTTATTCCGGGGGTGTTAGAGGATAAGCTGCCTCTGTAGGGCAGGTATAAAGCTCTTAAGAGAGCTGGAGGGCAGAGGGGGGGATGCTGTGACTCTGTCTCTATTGCACAGCATACAACTCACTCAGTACCACCTCTTTAATTATAGACTACATTGTGACACTCTCTCCTCCCACATGCATTTTGCCAATGGATTAAAAATTCATTACTATTTACAAGTTTGTTGTTTTAACAGTTTATTTCTGGTTAGTCCAGCTCTAGTTTCATTTGTAATGCGTTGCTTTACCAATTGAGTTAATTTACCAACTTGACTGCAAAAAATGTTGCAATTCTTTAACTTATTTTGATGCATTTATTGTAATGTGGCTTTATGGAGTGACGTAAAAACACCATCTTATGACCTATTCATCACATTTTTTTCTTCTTAAGGTTTAACATCCTAGAGTTTGAGAGTTTTAAAAAGAGGTCAGGGAAATTGTTTTCCATCTTTCCAAAGAAACAGACTTGTTGAAACAAAGTTGAGGTTCGCTGTGTTGCCCTGCCAGCGCACCCAGGGCTATATGCTTTAACTGAGACAAAAATGTGTCGAGAGATGTTGAAAACAGCAAAGACAAGCTACTTTTATTTGTTGTAATTCATTTTCCTCAAATTGGAAACATTTGACATGGTCCACACAGATGCACTGGGCCAAGCTGAACTCAGGTTACAAACATGCATAGACTGCTTCCATTTGAACAGATCTCAGTGTTTTATGGCTCTGTGGGTTTAAGTTCCAGTTCATATTAAAATCTATGATTGCCTTTTGTATCAAATTTCCAACTTAAAGTGTAACTGCAGCACCGTGTAGCTCAATTTCTGCGTGCAATGTCGGAAAAGTCCATGTCTTTTTCCTTTTTCCTGTAAATTTTAGCCTGATTTTATTGTGTGTCACAGTGATGGCCCACGTGAGTGAAACTTTTTCCTTCTGTTATTCTGTTGTTGTTATTTTTCCTTTAAATATTATGATTCCGTGACCTAGAAATTTCTCCACGAGACAAACTGCTAATGGCATTAATACATCTGTGGCATTTTGTATGATCGGAAAAACTTTCCCTTAATATGACAGGGTCACATTTACTCATCTCAAACAGCCCACTGAGAGGATTAACACTGTCTCCCTCCATCACAATTCTTGGAAGGGCTATTGAGAGTCTTTAATGTCTGTTCTGGTTGAATTAATCAGTGACTGTAATCCTAACATCAGCACTTAAGAGTTCAGCAGCTGGTCAGCTCTGACGCAAAGGGGCAACACAGACCCTGGGGTCACCCCGCACCCCCTTCTGTAGAGACCTAGCAAGTCGTCAATCTATCAAAGACGTCACTGTGTATATTGTACGGACAGGCAGTAAGTGTGCAGTGCTGATTAAGGGACAGATTTTGTAGGGCAATTGACTAGCTAAGTACCCTTACCAGTAGGAATTCTGGGAATTTTTACCAGTATTCTGGGAATTTGGAAATGTGACATGTGGTTTGCATTAGCGCTCTGAGCGCTTTCACAGCATACAGGCCTGTCGGGATATATTCTGGGAGGATGACATACTAAGCTCAAATGAAAAAGGGCTGTAATTGCAATTGGAAACCACACTGGTTTCAGACAATCAGGAAATTGAGTTGAGTCTATCTACAGTGGCCTCAAAGTGTTATACTTAAATTGTCTGTATGTCATTGCAGTAAAAATATCAAACTTAGTGGCATTTGCAGATTTGCAAAATTTAAAATCGCCCATTTAAATACAAATTTCTCAAGTTGAAATTTTTGCCTGAAAAGGGTTTGTACGAATCAGACAACACACAAATATAAGCAGAAGCTCAGTCACGTTTATTTTTACACACGGTCTGTTTTTGTATCTGCCCCTCACAAGGACACATTGCTGCCAACTTCAGCAGCGAAAACAATGCAAAGAAAAACCTTCAAAATAGAAACAACAAATAATACTATATTTATCCTGATAGAGCTGACAGACCATAATACTTCAGTTTGAACTGACAGGTCACAAAATCGTGTGTGACGTACTGCTGCAATTTAGCGAAAGTAGACCTGGGAAACCGCACAGCTCAGAGGGAACAAGAAATAAACAGACTATATGACCCATTTAGTGCAGATAGTTCCCAGAATGCCGAGGGGCCGCTGTGGGAACCTACCACAGTATGTTTGAAATGACTCCAGTAATCACCATTAAGTGGCTCCTGGTGGTACAATCTTAAATACTAACTAAACCAAATAAATGTGAATTTGCATGGCTTGATTAAAACAGTATAGGAGGACTCAGTGTTCAACAACTGCAATTAAAACTAGTGTCAAACTTTAAAACAAAACAATAATATTCCAGGATATTTTTATCCCATCACATCCTGCATTACTTTACAAAACAATCTATTTTAATATATTATTTCCTCTTCGGCCACGCCGGTGCGTCTCTGAACTAGAAGGAAAGTGTTCGGAATGAAAAGGAAGGCTCCACTCCACTGTTTTTTCCAAAGGAAGTCAGTTTTGTTTTTTTCCACTTTTCCTGCTCAAACACAAGCTCAGTCTTCCCAGAGCACTGACTGGAATTCCTTATAAAGGGCAGGAAATCGGGTGGAGGGACCAAAGAGAAGGTTATAGTTGTATCACATGGGAATATCAAACATGATGGCTGTAGAAATGACAGTTAATTCTACTTATTCTCCTAAGATTATCAGGGTCCATCTGGGGATTATTTGAAATAAAACAGGTTTACAATAAAATGCTTCCCACAAAGAGTGTGTAATTGTGAGATTGTATTTGTTGTGGACTGCAGAGACTTGAAATGTATTTACCATCTGTTATTATTTACACACCCATGTTGTTTCGACCTAAAAAATGCAACATGCTAGTGACTAACAGTTTTAGTCAGTACTGGAATATAACTGCATCATCATCTTTCCTGTCTTCCTCAGTAGTTGGTCAAACAGGTTATGAGAAAACAGAGGTGAGTAAATGATGACCTTATTTCCTTTCAAGGCCTGTTTAGGGGTTGAGGATACATGCCTATACATGCAAAAGTTAGTTTGAGAAAAGCTTTGCATGCAATTTTAAACAAAGAAGCTGGGCTAAAATAAGCCACTTTATATGAACATATACACAAATTTAGCCAGTTTAATCAAGGCCAGTTTTCAGTGCCAAAGAAAAGCAGCAGTCTAGTTTTATAACACAGCAGGGTGTGTCCATTTCTATTTTCTATACTGTGTACAGAAACATGTTAATAACAGACTAAATGCACAACAAAGTTAAACAGGACCTTTGTTGTGGTTTAATTTTAGAGTGGTTTAACCTAATGCCAAATGCCTTTGGTAAGTCCATGTTAAACAAAGTCAATATAATGTTGTTTTTAATCAACAACAGTTATAAATGAAGATATATGCACATAATTTTCATTCCATGTTAATGTCAAAAACATTACATTAGCAAAATGTAAAGAAAAACGTCTATAGAAATTTCATTTTAAATGTTTATAGTTTTGCCACTTGCATCAACTTTTCTCAGCTACTTTTGAACAAAAATCCTGATTTACTGGATTTTGATGAACATTTTAGGAGTGTCAGAGATATGAAACCTACAGGAAATGACTCACGTTGTTCTCACACACACACACACACGACTCGCAATACAAATCTTTCTTTGAGGCGCTGCTCGTTTTCAACTGGTATTGCCTTTATTAAATATTTCACAACTTCACCTACAATGAACAGTTACAAAATGTTACCTTTTGTCAAATATGGACACTTTTCAATATACAACGCCATCGTTTTGCAGAGAGGCAATCCAAAAAAAACAAGTTGAAACTTTCGAGCAGTCCTTGAAACACCCATTTACCAGGGTGACAGCGAGTTGACTCCAGAGTGTAAACAAAAGAATGACATGATATCTTTCAACATTAGTTGTTGCGTAAGTTAATTTACAAACCAGATGGGAAGAATATGTACTGTACACATATGTATATATTTTTTTATATTTATACACACATTCATAAAATAGTTGAATTTGACAGTCACGCTACAAAAGAAAAAAATAACTGCTAAAGTATAAAAAATAAATTAAAATGATCTTGTGACACAAAAACACTTACAATGGTGCGTCTTAAATGAAAAATTTTATGAACAACGTGGAGTGATATCAAGTATTAGAAACATACGGCTCCATATACACACATGAAAAATTACCTGATCTAAACCGAGAGGAAACAAAGCTAAAACTTCTTAAAAGGATGTAAATAACTGGTGTGCGTCAAATGAAAATTACCAGTAAGAAACTACAGGAATCCATTACAGGTGGCACTGGGAGTAGAAGTGAATCAATTCTCCCTGTTGCCATGGTGATCAGGTGGCGGAGTGAACACAAGCTGAATTATGGGATGCTGTTAATGGTTCATAATGAGTACACGCTGATGAATATGTCTCTCTTTTATAAAGTTAATGAGTATTTCTTGTGTACACACAGAGGTTCTTAAAATTACCATTTATTTAAACATTTGCCATTTGGTTTTAAAATAAACATTTTGCTTTCATTTTCACACAATTCCTACCGATCCCAACTGTCCAATAGAAATCTTTCTGCAAATACTGTGGCGTGTGACCTGGCAGGTGTGGATATCTGTGTGTCAGGTGTCTTGTGAGAACGCTCACTAAAGTCCTGTTCACTAGTCTGGTTCACAACGACACAACGACGACAGTTTATTATTAGAGTTCACTGGCAAAATGGTGATGCTGTGGGGTCAAAGCCTTTGAAAACGTCTTTTAGAGAGCCATTGTCCACGTCTGCCGCGTCAGGCTGAGTGGGGCTATTGCCACCAAACGGGCTCCCATTGCCACTGGGTTTGCCGGCCTGCTTCACCATGGTGAACAGTGTGGATACAGGAAGGTTGTGGACCCCTGCAGGCTGTTCTGCAGCTCCAGCAGGGCCCTGACCGGCTGCAGATGGACCTCCCGTTGCAGGCACCCCGGCTGCACCCCCTGCATTGGGTGAGGGGGATGGTTTGGGTCGAGGTCGGTTGTAGCTGTTGTAGCGGTCTGTGGTCTGCTCTGTAGTGCTCTTCTCAGGTTCAGGCTGGTCCAGCGCAGACTTGCGCACAAACAGTGGCTCTTTTGACTTGGGTTTAGTTGAAGCCACCTGACTTTCATTCGATTTGGGCTCAGAGGGAGGACTGGAGGATCCAGAACCATCTGCCTTGTCTGAGCCCTGAGTCCGTGGGTCATAGAGACTGATCCCGCTCAGCACACTGCTGTTGCCGCTACTTCCACCAGCACCCCCGACACTTCGAACCGAACCTCCTGCTGATAGCAACCGAGGGTCATAGGGTGCAATGGTTGGGGGGGAGTTGGGTGGAGATAATGAGGCTGCTGGGGGTGAGACTTGAGGGGCAGGTGGTTCAGAGGTTTTGAGAGAAGATTTCTGAGGTTGAAGTCGAGGATCAACATGGGCTTTGCGTGCCATACGCGGGTCAGCGGGTTTCTCAGCAGATGTGGACGGAGGTGAGGAGATTCCTGCAGGAGCTGTTTGAGCAGGGCTGGCGTTGACAGTTTTGAGGATGCGTGAGAGCAACTCGAAGTCTGGGAGGGATGAGGAGGACTTCTCAGAAGAAGCAGCAGCAGAAGGTGGAAGAGAGGTGGGCAGGGTTGCTTGGTGCTGAGGTGGGGTCCGGGACACCCGTGGGTCTATGGCAGTGACTGGAGGAATGCCAGGGGGCAGTGGGAGTAAGTCCTGTTTGGGAATAGGGACAGGAATGAGGTCTTCAGGGCTCCACAGCACCACCTTGGAGAATGAAGGCTTGCTTAGGACTACATCTTTTTTAATGTGACTGAATTGCTTTAATTGTGAACGAGGATCACGCAACGCCATGCCCATTAAGGGGTCCAGGGGAATAGGCACAGGCTTGTCCCTTAGTATCCTCTCACCCTCCTCTTCCTCATTGCTAGCGGGGGCGGTCAGGGGTGGAGGTTTGTACACAAGAGGAGGCTCAGGTTTAGAAGTTTGTGTAGGTGCGTGTCGAGCAAGACGGGGGTCTGAAGGGGACAGAGAGGATGAAGCGGTGGTCTCTGATGAAGGAGAAGAGTCTGCAGTCCGGGACAGTCGAGGGTCTCGTGCCAGCCGGGGGTCTGCTGGTCGGCTAGGCAGCGGTGCAGCCTGAGATTTTTGCAGACGAGGGTCACTGGGAACTGCGTCAGTCTTGGGTGGGCCTTGGGTTTGCTGTCGTAAGGTTTTGAGGATGGATGTGACGCTGCCACCACTGTCCTCATCTTCACTGGAATACCAGTTCGCTGAATCCCCTGCTGGAAAACAAAAGACAACAAATTAGAGATAAAAAAACAGTTCATAACTTTATCTGGTGTTTTAGGTAGTCAAAGATCTCTGTTTAAAAAGTCAGTGTCTGTTAAACTCAGTGCTAAGAAAGCGCCATCTAGTGGCATGAAAGATTTCATTGGAGAGATTGCACAACCCCAGCCCAGAGGATGTTTACAGTATTAGGAGGTCCTGGGCAGGGTCAGGCTCCATAGAGTCCTTGAGATGTTTCCTCAACAGAAATAGTTTTGGCAACTGCATGTCAGCCCATTAAAATCCTCAGCGTTTTGCATGTATATAAATCAGAACTAAGATAAGCTTATAAAACATGTAGTTTTCCATTTTAGGTCCAGTAGTTCAAATACAGCAGTACATTCCTGTATAAAAAAGCTATGCAAGGTTGTTTTTAGGTAAAATACATCTAGTGACATTTAAAAGTATGAACCCATATAAAATGCATTAATATTACTTTTTAAGTATCATCTGCATATTATAAATAAAGTTAATTTGAATTTCAGCTTTATTTAATATTTGTATGTGCCGTACTGATTAAATGACACTATTCACGTAACAAATTTGCATAAAATTGTAACACAAATTTGCAAAACATGTTATTTCTGGATATTTTGGTTCAAAAAATGCTCAAAAAAGCAAATAAATCTAAACTGTTTAAAAATTAAACACACATTATTTTTGTTTTATATTACTATTTTATAATATCATATCTTACCATTTCATAATGACATTAACTTGATTTAAATGTCTAACTTCTACAACTGTTACTGTGTTTAAATGTAATTATAAATCATAGATGTCTAACCAGCTGCATGTTATTATACTGAAGCAAATGGTGTCAGTGGAGGTGAAGGAAGTGTTCAGAAATACCTTCATTCTCCCTCTCCGCTGCTCCTCCTTCAGCCAGCCTCCTGGCTCTCTCCTCGTCCTCCTGCTGTTTCTGCTGGAGTCTCATGAACAACACTCGCTGTGCTGGAGGCAGGAAATCTGGCACTGTCATCCCAGACTGATTAGATGGACCCACGTTAGCCGTTGCCTCCATGCTGCCAGGGTTCTGGTTCCCAGGTGGCTGATCGTTGAAGTTTCCACCACTTGCTCCTGGAAAGTTGTCACCTTTAACAGGAGGAAAAAATAACAGAGCATTGAAATAAAACACAAGACACGGCATAACATTAGCAACACCAAGTTCATATTTTTGAATTTGATGGTCAGTGGAAACACAAAGAGATTTAAACTTATTAGAGATGAAAAGATGAGATATTCAAAGATGTTCTTGGGGTACGATTTAAATAGTTATAATAAATAACTATTATATTAATAAATATAATATAAATTAAATATAATTAAGTACCATGATGTTTATTAAGAAGAAGTACTATCAAGAAGGTTTAATGATTTTAAATTAATAGAACAATTTAAAATTTAGCTTCAATAAAGTTAACTGAAATGTGTGTATTTTGCAACCTTGTGCAAGTTCAGAATCTCCAACTGAGAATGTGACCTTACCATCTCTTCCGTTGTGATCCATTGTCATGGTTTGCTGCTGCTGGTAGAAATTATCGTAGAAGTTGGCACCAGATCCACCCCCTGGAGGCATCATCCCCTGGTTTGGTGGTCCTTCTCCCTGGCCAAAGTTCTGCATCATTGGCGGTCCTGGTGGAGGGCCTTGATTCATATTAGGTGGACACATAGGAGGCATATCGTGGGGACCACCTGGACCCATGTGTCCAGGTGGAGGAGGACCAGGGAAGCGAGGTGGAGGTCCACCTGGTGGACCTGGAGGAGGGCCTGGAGGTCCTACTGGAGCAGGACCTGGTCCTCTGTAAAGAGTGCATCCGTATCAGTACATTCTGTGTCTGGGTATTAAACCAAGATAACATGATAAAATGAGAAGTACAACTAACCTGACACCCAGCTTTTGTGCCAGCTGTCCTGTGGGCTTCACCACAATCTCAAACAAAGATGGAATCTTCTTCCCAGTGTTGCCTCCACAAGTAGGTGGTGGACCCACAGGGGGTGGAGGGGGACCGTTGGGGTTTAGTGGACCTTGGAAGGTGCCTCCTTCTGGGCATGGAGGAGGAGGGCCTGGACATGGTCCAGGACCAGGTCCAGGTCCTGGGGCTGGTGGACCACTGGGGGGCATATTACCATGTGGGGGACCAGGCATTCCAAATTCCATGGGTGTGGAGGAATCCCCAGAAAGTCTTGGGGGAGTTGGGAGAAGACCGACACCAGGAGGAGGCTTCGGAAGAGGATTGATGCCTTGTTTTTTCAGTTCCTCTACCTCTTTTTCATCTTCTGCACCTGCTTCTGCATCCTCCGCCAACATCTTTATCGTGAAGAAAACACAAGGGTATTAATCAGGGAACATCAGGGGAGTCCAGCAATGCTCCCGGAAGGCCACTGTCCTGCAGAGTTTAGCTTTAACCCTGATTAAACACGTCTAAACCAGCTAATCAAGGTCTTATCAGGCAGATTAGAACTTCCAGGCAGGTGTGTTGAGGCAAGTTGAAGCTAAACCCTGCAGTGATACTCCAGAGCGGAGTTTGGACACCTCTGGAGATCATAAATGAAAATGACATATTTACAGCATTTTATCATAGTTACCTTATCCAGCAACTCTTGAGTATCTTCTGTGAGGATATCATGGGAGAACATGCACTCCTCACCATTCACACAGGTTCCTGTGGTATGAAACAGCTTGCAGGGAAAGTCACGTACAGTGAAGTCAAGGAACTAATGACACAAAATGATTGTAGAGTACAAGTCTTTCACCTGTATTATCAACCCCTGTAGTTTATAAGCATTAAACAATGATTGTATGACATCAGCAAGCCAAGCGCTTAAAGGATATCATGCATGTATGGACAGTTTTCTGCCCGCGCACAGAAGCCAGTGATGTAGAACTTGCAGAGTTCCTTCTTCTTAGGAAGTTCAATGTCGTGGCTGAAGTTACAGTGGTCACCCTGATGATTGACAGCAATTAGTACAAACATCACTGCCACTTTTTAGACTAGCATTTTACAAATGCTAAAAAAGGCACTTGAATTGTATGCAAATCGCTTTGCCTGTAACATATTCTGGAACTGGATGAATGTTCTTACCCATGTACAACGGCCCTCGATGTAGTATTTACAGATGGCTTTGCCTTTCTTTTCCTGCCCGTGTTTCTCTTGCTCATTTCTCCTTGGGCCTCCGGTTCCATCCTAAAACAGAAAAACTGTTTTATAAACTGTTTTTCTGTTCCATCAGAAAACAAGGCTCTCATTCGCAAGCTGTAGATTGATTTATTTTATGGTGGATGGGTAATCTGGGACTGATTTACCCCCATGTCCATATCTCCACTGTTGTCTTCATCAGGAACCATGTCTCCTCCACGGCCCCTTCCTCGATTTCTTCCTCTACCTCGATTCATGCCTCGACCTCCTTTGCCTCGCCCACGACCCCGCTGACCTTTTCCACCTGAAGCAAACAAAAATATAAATGATTCTTAACCTAGCAAGATGACCTAAGATCTTGTGTTCTGCATCTGTTGGCTGAGCAGAACTCACCACGCCCCCTGTCTTTTGATTTTCTGTACTGGTTAAGTTCTTTTGAATAATCATCATAGTCATCCTCTCCCATGTTGTCATAGTCATCATCTCCATACTGCAAAACAAATGACAAACCAACTGTTATTATATTACTAGTTACTACACCAACTATATTAGAGTGACTATTTACAGTTATTACTGGTTATAGTCATTATTGGATTTTGGACCCACCTCCATTTCGTCTCCATATATTCCATCTCCATCATCATTGTCTCCGCCCATTTTGCCTCGTCCTTTTCCTCGGCCGCCAACTCCTCCTCCTCTCCCACCACGCCCCCTCATCCCTCCCCTGCCGCGGCCTCTAAGGTTCTTCATGCGGTTTTTACCACCTGAGTGATAGTAATACCGGTCAGTACGGTACAGTAACTTGCATAATTTCATCAGCCAAGACTAGTTAACTTGTCACCATAACGATTAGCATTTAACAAACAATAGTCACCTCTGCCACGTGGACCACCGCCGCCTTCTTTGGCCTTGCGGTACTGGTTCAGTTCCTTGGTGAAGTCATCATAGTCTTCATCAGCCATCTCCTCATCTTCCTCACCTTCGTAATTCTCCTCCTCATAGTCATCGTAGCCACCGTAGCTCTGTTTGTCCATCTTCATATAGTTGCCTTTTTTTGGCATGGGACCTCCATGGCCGGTGGGATTATTTGAGTAACCACCCTGAGACTACAAACAGGCTAGAATTAAACAACATCTGACAACAGCCACTTGTTGCATGAATGTAACTTCAACTACAGGTCTAAATTAAACTGTACGTTTGACATGTACTTACAGGTGAGGGATACTGAGGGCTGTATTCCCTGTATTTCCTCTTTTCACTGGGACTGTAGTCTGATTCATCACTGTAGTCTGAGTGGTCTTCGCTGGAGGACGCATGGCGCTGTATGAACACAAACACATTCACCAAAATTACACAATTTGCACATTTTACTGCTTTTAAATTTACAACTAAACACACTTCAATTTTAGTGTTACACACTGTCATCAACACTCACCTTATGCTTTGATTTGCGCTTTTTCTTGGCTCTCCTTTTCTCTTTTTCTCTCTCCCTCTTTCTCTTCCTCCTCCGCCGGTGTGACTTCTCCTCATCGGATTCACTGGCGTGGCGCTCCTTGCTGTGGCGAGGTTTGTCCTGAGGTTCAGCTACCTCACCGCTGGCCACCTCTGCCTCACCACCATCATCCTCCAACTCGCCTTCCTCCAGTTCTTCATCGTCTTGCCTGTTTGAGATGAAACAAACAAGCAGAAGATCAACATCACAACTCTGAAGGGGACAAAATGCTTTTTAAACAGATAATCTGGCAGTAACAATAAAAACTTGTGCAAACTTATAAGACGCAAAGAATTTGAGACATTCATAAAGGTGTGATTCAAAATTGCTTAATGTATAAAAGGTTTAAAAATGCTTTGTTTTTAAAAATTACCTCAAACTAGACCTTTCAAGCTATCAAGGGGTCAAAATATAGAAGAGAAAACATTTTAGCCAACAACTAGGCAATGCAGCATAAAAAAAAATTGTATTTATGCCTGTAGGTGAGTGGCTTGCATCCCAATAAAAATAAAACCAGGTCATCACCAGGCAGATAAATACTGTGCAAAACAAAATCCTCACACAACTGGTAGCTTTTGAAGTGGGTGTACATTCTTGCTTTTGACATGGCTGTTTCTGCTGGCCTTGCTATTAACAATGCATTATTCATGCAATATGTCCTGACAGTGTAGATAACTAAGCAAAGGAGGTTAACAGCACTTTTCTAACATTCAGCCTGCAAACAGACTGACACAAGGCAAGAGAGATCTCCTTATCAACAGCACTGCCAATGTTGCAATTTGGTTGCTTCATGCACAAGTCCAGTGGTGTCTCTGCTAACTTATGTCTTGAAGTGAACAACATGTTGGCATTAATACCCACCTTGTTTAATGTCCATCTAAGGACACTTTACAATAACATGTAATTCAGGATTGTTAACCCTTAACCCTAACTATAAAGTGCTAACACATAATACAAGCAATACTCGTATATACGGTATAAAATTAACTTTTATACCGTCTAATAACATTACCTCATAGTCCTTCAACTTTGACCTTGTTAAACTAAAGGTTCATGCACTGCTACCACATGAATCCAAAATATAGGACTATTGGCAAGACATTTCCAACTCTGCCAAAACACATTACCATAAAATTGAGTATAAACCACAATACAAAGACAGAAACCTCTTTTGAAATGGACTGGGTGGGACAGCTCTTGCATTATCCTGTGGGCTTGCCAGTAAACGAAGGCTAAGCTCACATGACATCTACCCCTCTGAACAGTTAATGGGGCCTTTGAAATATTACTGAGGGAATCAATTAACAAATTATCACTGCATGACCTACAAATCCCTTTGTAAAGAAGAGTCCTCCTCTGTATCTGTCAAACTGATCTCAACAACCGTTTATAACCTCCTGTGAATATCTACAAGTTCCTGGGATGAACTAACAAGTTCCTGGGATCAACTAACAGTGGTCTCTCTATTACAGATCTAAAGTCCAGACATTAAAGGGTTTTGATAGTAACTTACCCCTTACACAGGACTAAGTAATGTACAATCTTGGCAGTCAGGCAACATGACAACTACAGGTAGATTAAATTAAACAACCTGTTACTAACAAACCTGATTCACTGGGAGTATTCTGAACAACTCATGCAATGACAAACTACTCGCTTAACAACAGATGGTTGAACCCACATTCAAATAATGGCTTTTGTGTCTGGTAGTTAAGTGATAATACTTACTGTGCAATACTTTTATCAAACGTGTAACTGTTACTAAAGGGATGTGAGAGATATCACATTAGGGGCAAAAAACACATTGCATTTGCAAACAATGGTGGTATGGTTAGGCACATCTGTGTTGTCATGATTTGATAAGACCTTGAATGCTTCTGAGACACTGGACATAGAACAGGTTCATGAGGGGCGTGTGTAAAAAAACAAACTTGCTGTCACTGCAGTCAATAAGTTATAACTCTTTTACAACTTTGGAATAAGTGGAAAAATGTTTGGAAAAGTTAACTTAAAAAAACAGTAACTGGTTTAAACAGTAAGTGCTTGTAATTATTTAGTCTAACTAATTCCTTATCAAAACAGGGAGGATTTGAGCACCACTAAATAACTGATAGGGACGCCACAACCTACTTTATAAACAAGAGAACCTTTAAGTTTTGGTACTTGGTTAACACTGGTTTGTTTAAGTCGAGCACGAACAAGCAACAGCGTTTGCAATATTTAGCAAAAAATCATATATCGTATAAAATATAGTATTACAGAATAACCAAAAATACAGAAACTGTCGGTTGTAATAAATGTCGCTGCATTAAAGTGCCTATTTAACGCGTTTAAAGGTTAAAAGCCAAAAAACTAGAGCATGCAAAATCTTAAATAGACGAAAATGTGTCTCCCCTATAACTTAATATGCTCGTCGTTGAAATACACGCAGCCTAAAATACAACAAATGGACCCGATCGACATGGCAAAACTTTACCGAACTCGACTAGTGAATTAAAGATCGATGAATCAACCAGGAAAGTCATAAAACATGCTAGCCGTCGCTATTCGTTTGCTACCGCTAGTCGTGATGTGATGTTGTTTCAATGGTAGCAGGCTAACTGTTAGCACTGCTAGCATTGCTCGCCAGGCCGCGCGAGGAATTAAACTAAACATTTCATACCGTGTCGCCCAGGGAGGAATTTACCGCAACGTAAATGCTTATCGTCACCTTACAGTGCGTTTAATATTACTTGTATCTGCTAATAAAATAATGTTGTTTACTCGTGTTTGTTCTTTATCTGTGGCGAGTTACTGGATCAATGTTTTGACGTAGTTGTGGCCACTTGATCTTCGATCGCTCAAAAGGCAACAAAAAGTGACTAAAAATATAACTATGGTAATATTGTTAATGTTTTCCTGACTCGGGTATGACCTTCCAGATTGCGCTGTGTAACGTTTCAAGATGGCGTCTCGTTACCTCTGTACGTTTCCCAGAAAAGGCGACTTTGATTCCTTTGAAAGAAAAAGCAAATGCCCGTGCTTTTTGTGTTTGGAAAAAAGCAAAGGACAAATCAATAATTGGATAGAAATATGATGATATTACTCGACCTTTCGTCAGTGAGAAGGCTGTTGTGTTCGTGGTTGGCTGTTGGGGAGTTTGGATGGACAGTCATGCTTTCCACAGCCATTTCCTCTAACGTACTACATTCAGTGCAAAAAATCAACTGTAATATGCGTTACTTTACTTTGATCTACTTGTTGATTGGCTTTATGAAGATATCAGTTCATAGTAGTCAATTCCCCACTAACAGTTTAAAAGAGAAATAGGTTGAAAACGTTCCTGAGGTTCTCCGTCCTACAGTTGCGATGTGAAATGAAACTCGCTCACTTAAAATGGCGACGCTTCTTCTCCGAGGAGAAGGGGCGGGGTTATGCGCGGCGCGGTGACGTCAGTTACGGAAATGGCCGAATGGGAACCGAATATTGTTGAGACCTCTGATATAAAATTCACTTTCAAAGACGATAATTCAGTATTTTAGCAACACACGTTAAAGAAAAGTGAAAATGTGAGATGTTTAGAGAATGAGCCTCTACAACAGTTTAAATGTTAATATTTAGTTATTTGAGCTTGCTGTTGGATGAGTACAAGTAAACTGGGCCACAGTTAGCCATTAAAATTACTGTCCTTAAAGTGGCCCAGTTTACCCTATCCCATTATGTAGATATATATGGGTATTATATGTCAACACAGCATCTAGTTTGGGAACACTGGGTTATAAATTTTGCATAATTTTAACAAAAATAGTTAAGTAACTTTTCCTGTATGGTTTAGAAAAGGTTGAATGAACCTTTGTCCCCAGTGAAATTGGCATGACTTTAACATTTCAGTCAGTTTACAGTTTCAGTTTAAGGGTTACAATGAATGTCTCACATTAAGAAACAAATCTGTAAACTAAAACTTGAAAACTTGTATGACAATAAACATTATTCTTTGAAATTTGAATGTAGCTTGTTTAGTTCAATTGTATGCTTTAGACTGGCCTGTTAAGTTTAATTTAGATAAAAATGCAAATGTAATATAATATAGTGGCAAAAGAACAAATTCCTAAAGACATTCAGGCAAACAAACGCTGATCTACATGGTAAACATTCATTGTTGTAACGCAAGTTCCGCGATCGCGCAACTTAAACGTCATAATTCTGCGCCTTTGCGTGCGCAAAGCGGCACTTCCACCTATTTGAATGGGGGATAGAGAATAATACAGTAAAGTTAAGAGCAGTCAAATCAAACTCTCAATACACTCCTTGTGACTTAAACAAACATCATTGCAATGATCGACACAATCGAGAAAGAGGAGAGTATCATTAGCGAGGAGGAGGCGGCTCAGTATGATCGCCAGATTCGCCTTTGGGGTCTGGATGCGCAAAAGAGGTTCGTGGACAAACATAAAGAAAACGTTTCACGTATAATGAATATGGTTTAATTATATCCTCATGGAGTATAATGTACTTACAATTATACAACACCTAGTGTTATTTACTTCCAATTCTATACATATCACAGAGTTCAGTTTATGTTTTATTAGTGTAATTGTTCCATAACAATATTAGTAATATAATATAAATACATTATATTGAGTTACATAAACTCATTATTTGAGGTACATATTATTGCATTATGTCTTAAACACAATCTACGCAGTTTTGAATAACATCTAATATATTTATAAAATAAGTGTTTTATTATTATATAAACATTATATTTTAGGCTCAGAGGATCACGTGTTCTTCTCGTTGGACTGCGAGGTCTTGGTGCAGAAGTTGCCAAGAACCTTATTTTGGCTGGAGTGAAAGCTTTGACTCTGTTGGATCACGAGCAGGTTGAATTAAATGTCTTATTGTAAGTTTATTGACATTTAAAGGTACATATATATAATTAAGTCATACCTTCAATGATTTCCACCAATCAGGTCACAGAGGAGTCCAGACGAGCTCAATTCCTGATCCCAGTGGATGCAGACGGTCAGAATCAAGCCCGGGCCTCTCTGGAGAGAGCCCAGTTCCTTAACCCAATGGTAGAAGTCAAGGCAGACACAGAACCAGTGGAAAGCAAACCAGATGACTTTTTCTACCAGTTTGATGCGGTAAGTGTTGGAACAATGAATTTCATCATATCTATAATCTATAACGGCAACATCAGATACAGCATCAGTCTTTCTGGAACAACCAGGGATTGAGTGCTTTGGTAAGAGAGTAGATTCTTGTAGATTCAAGAAATGAGGACATTGTTCTATGTTTGACAGAGAGTCAAACTGTGACATTTTGATATCATGTGGGATTTTAGTTTGTGTAACACATCAACATCACAATGCCTAGATAATTTCAGAATCCTTTCTGCCACATATGTCCACTAGATGTCCCTACGCACATTTGATAAAAATGATTTAGGCTGGTTATGGCTTTTTTTGCTGTGTTTTGTTCCCTGACCTCGGTGTGAACCCCATCGTTGAACAGATATAGCCATAAAGGTAAACTCTAGTTAATTTGGTGTTTTCCGAGTGTATGTCTATCCCAAGCGTATGTTCAGGCCATGTTTTCTTATAATCAAAACTCTATTGTTGGCTGTTGAAGATGCAGTCAGCATCCAGACACTGTTCAAAGAGCAGACAGGCAGCCTTTCATCTTGTGCTGTCTGAAATCTCCCTTTGGGAGTGCTAGCGAGAGTTTAGGAAGAGGGGGGCAAGAAAATGTGGGAGACAAAAAGGAGGGGGGGGTGTTTAATATTGTGTATTCTCTTTCATCTATCTCTCTTGATATTCCTTGAAGAAGTGCAGAGGAAATGTGTGCGAGTGTTTTTGGGTTGTCTACGTGTGTCAAGACAATTTCTTACTGAGCAATGCAAATCTAGTTAAGAGGAAGCGACGATATTCGAAACATTTTAGCATATCAATGCTATAGCAATTCACAGGCAAGATTAAAGGTACGAGTGCATGATTACGAAGATTATTTTAGTCAGATAGAACAAAGAGGGTTTGTGAAACAAATGCAGGGCATTTATGGTGCAGGCAACCAGTAATTATTTAATATGACATTAATGTGAGATCAGTAGATCAGCATTTGAATGTGAATAAAGAGTTACACCAATGATAGGCTTTCTAGACCAGGCCATGCATGAGTCTTGTAGGGAGTAAATAGAGACATGCATCATTCAGAAATAGCTTTTTTAAACCGCTTCTGCCAAAATTTAAACATATTTCTTAGCGGCTATAAACTTATAAACTTTTGTGTTTTAATAAAAGCAATAGTACATGCATGCTTTGCCTTGTGGAGTTATATAACATGTAAAAGTATACCCCCAATCTGAGCTCAACCAGGTTCAAGTTGCCCTCATTGTAGATGCTGGTATGTTTGATTGACTTTCTGTCTTGGCAATTGCTTCCTGTTTGTGTCCTCTAGAGGTCACTGCATGATCAAGATGTGGTTTTGAGAGCTGCCAGGCTGCCTGGAGGCACTAAATACACACAGGAAGATTGTGTCAGAAAATAGTAAATGTCTCGCCATGTTTCATATTTTCCTTTCACTCCCTGTCCCACAAGCAGAAGGTGTGAGTCCTCAGGGCTTTGTTTCTTTGCAACAGTCTTTCTTAGAAGTGTTGTTGGTGTTCAGCTGGAGGTTACGTAACCTCTGAACCTTTTTTGAAAAGCCTACTTAGATAATCAGTTTACTGTGTGTCAACTTATCACGAGGTTATGAGGTACAGATAGTAGCCTGACAAAAAAGTAAACAGGCAAATTAATAGTAAACAAACTCAAGCTAGCAGATAAAAAGGTTGTGCAGCTGTCGTGGAAGATCTGCCCAGTTAACGCATCATGGAACTCTGTGTGCCATTAACATTCTGGAGGTAAACAAAGCTGTGTATTAATATGCCACCCAATTCTTATCTCAAACCCAAAACCGGGTGTGAGAGGTTTGGGACCTCAGATAAGATGTGCCATTGCTGTGGTCACTCCACTGTCATTGCCAAACCTGGCATCAACAATTTTCTGGTTGTCCTATCTAGAAGCCCTATTCAATAGTGGCACGATTTTGGTATTAATAACCATGTATTTATTCATGTCAGGTTTGCTTGACCGGATGTTCCAAAGACCTCATGGTGAGAGTGGACCAGCTGTGCGCCCTCAGGAACATCAAGGTGTTCTGTGGAGATGTCTTTGGCTACCACGGATACATGTTCTCCAACCTTGGCCAGGAACATCACTATGTGGAGTAAGAGAGAAAACATGTATGAAACAAGGTTTGTGTTTGATTTTCCAAGGAAATATTAATGGTTTTGTTCAACCAGAGAGAAGCCCAAAGTAGTGAAGAGTTCAGATGCGGCCAATGATGGTCCAGAGGCCAAGAAACCAAAGATTGACCCCAATGAGACCACTATGGTGAAGAAGGTGAGTGGGTGAAAAATGCTCTTAGTTTATCATATGTTATTATATCCAGTTTTGACTGTCCATCTTTGTAGACGGTCAGTTTCTGCTCTCTGAAAGAAGCCTTGGATGTCGACTGGACCAATGAGAAAGCCAAAAGCAACATGAAGCGAGTTCCTACCGACTACTTCCTTTTGCAAGGTGCAAATCCACAACATTTAAATATCGCAAGCAAGATATTTCATCTACATATTTACAAAATATCTGCAAATAGATGTTTTTGTAGTTGTGTGGTTGGTTTATTGGAGAGGCCAGATTTTGTTGTGGAGAGTTAAAGTCAGATTCACTGGCCTGGGGGACCAAAGACATTTTTGAATGCATTATCTTTCTGGATTGTGTAGCAGTTCTGCAGTGTAATATATAGACGTTTCTTTTTTATATTAGTGCTCACCTGTTGTCGTCTGAACGTACCTCATTTTTCCATCACAGGCTGTCCATGGCCAGTCATGTGCAGCGGCCCTCAAACACAAAACACGCCACCTCTACACCAGTTTGTCATTATAACAGACTCCACTGTTACCACAACTCCTCAACATCTACTATTACATTGATGGAAAAAATAACACTTCCTTTTTGTGCACTGAAGCAAGACTTAAAATATATTGCCGTGTTAAAAAATACCGCATATCAGTTCAAGAAGCATTTGAGGAAGAGCCGTTTCCTGTGTCTCAGCTCACTGATTTATTTGAGGTTTTATCGCCTCGTTGGCAAGGCTAGGCAGATATTACATCAATGTTTTTTTTTTCTGCCGAACCCTCAGATGTTGTTTTGATGTAGCTTTCACAATCTGGTGTCTGGAGAGAACTCTATAAAAATTCAGCTATGAAACTTGAAATTTCATCTATGTGGCAAAAATGTGAGATAGCATGATTGAGTGGGCCGGTGTTTTCTTTGATGTACGTGTTTGTGTGTTACGCTGTCGGGTGGAAACGTTGTAGGCTGGCGTTCATTGTGTTGTAGTTGGTGGGCAGCTGAAAGAGGAAGCGATACTTCCTGATGCCACTTGGAAAAGAGCCTAAAGGGGCTCGAAGCTTTTTCATTTACCACACAAATCTCCAAACACATCTCCCCTTCACTCAGAAACTGTTTAAATATGGAAAACTCACTCCTTATCTGTCTTTTGCTTCCTCTAACAGTACTTCTGAAGTTTCGTACAGATAAAGGTCGCAGTCCTCAGCCAGTAAGCTTCGCCGAGGACTCTCCCCTGCTCCTGCAGATCCGCGATGACGTTCTTGAAACCATGGGTGTGAGTCTGGATCTGCTTCCAGACACGTTTGTCAGGTACTCATTGACCAAGAAGCTCACCATAGACATTTATTCTCCAATGTTTCAGACTTTTTAACCATCTGGGGTTAAACAGAACTCAATTTTAAAGACATGGGTTGCCCAAACAACTAGTCAGCTAATTGGTCTGACCCATTGCTCTGACCCAGTTCATACAAGTTGTTTGGAGACTGTTATGTAGTGGGCGTAGCAGATGCATTCTTGCATTCATAAACAACTTGACGGAGCGCAACAAAATGGAACAGGGGTCTCGAAACATGTAAAAATTTGAGCTATTTTTAACTCACCGCTTAAAAACACGATGCTTATGATGAAACGCTCAAAAACAGCACAAATGGCAGCAATGTCATCCATCTGGAAAAGATGTAGACAAACTAGTCAATCTGACTAATCAAATAGTCACAAACCAGGACAACTAGTTTTCATTCCTCCAGTATACATTTTCTCAGTTTCTTCCCAACTTGACTGGCATCTTTTGGCTTGTTTGTGTTTCTATAGTTACTGTTTCTCTGAGATGGCCCCGGTGTGTGCTGTGGTCGGTGGAGTTCTCGGTCAAGAAATCGTCAAGGTGAGATCTTCACTTTAATACATCTGCTTGTCTAAAGTCTCTGGTGTAAACTTTACGCTTGTCCCTAAACACTTATTTATTGCAGTTAAAGTGAAGTATAAAATAATTGTTAATTCAAAGGAATATTCAGGGATCAAAACAATCAAAAGCCCATTAGCCTTTTGGTCAAACCACAAAAAAAGTGCAAATTCCTCAAACTGAGGACCCTGCAATTTTCCCTTAACGTTTGGTTTGCCCCTCCATATAATCATTATTTTTGGTTCTCTGCAATAGATATTTTGGTTCTCCTAAGCCATAGATATTCTGCTAAGTAACACGGCACTTTAACTAGCGTTCTGATAGCACAGTGAGAAGCTCACGGCAGCTGCCCTCTCCATCAGAATCTGGGCTAAATCCAAAACTTTTATCTGTTGACAGTGAATAAATGCCAGAATTGACGAGGTAACGCTCCGGTCACTGATAAAACACACTGGGACTGGGTGAAAGTTTTCAGTATAATTCTAGAAGCTCTATAAGAATTAACAACCCAAAACATTGTGATATAATCACAGACTTCAGAGTTAATAATTACATAGCGTTCCTTGATTTTAGACTGAAAGAGGATCTACTACAGGATAGACCAATAGAGCCTGAGGGTATGCCGCAAATGTCAATACTGTATCTGTCTAGGAGGATGATGTCATAGCTTATACCGGGATGTGATGGAGCTGTGAGGGAGGAGATCAGGGCTGTGTGGGGTGATGAAGTCTCAGGAGTGGAGGCTGAGCAGGCCTCGAACCCACATGGAGGTGGAGAGAAGCCAGGCTGTCTCGCCATCTCCCTGCATGATGAAACAGGCTGAAATTCGCATATGGCTCTCTGCTCCTAACTGCCCCCTTGCCCATCAGTTTCCACCACCACCACACAGACTATGTGCCCAGTGTGTTCAATCAAACCAGTTAATTGCCGAACAACATAGCTGATTTATTAACATTGTAGATCCACAGCACACAGCATATGAGGGCATGTTTTAATTTGTTTGCGTGTGTTTGACAGGCTTTGTCTCAGAGAGACGCTCCTCACAGGAACTTTTTCTTCTTCGACGGATTGAAGGGCAGTGGGGTAGTGGACTACTTCGGATCCAGATAAGTGGCCCCTGGAGAACACCGAGAGGCAAGAACGTGTGATGTTCTGGGATGCTTGGTTCTCTCAGAACGCCATGGACCTCGTCATTTGCCAGTGGCTGCAGGCGTCAAAATCTGTCTTTGGACTGTACCTTTGCATGGCAGCTTTTCACACACAACATGTTTTTTTGGTCATCAATACAGATACACTCACATTTTTGTTAAAAAGGACTTGTGATTTCTACGTTTTGTATTAAAATAAAAAACTATGGAAAAAACATTATAATTGGATTGTTTGCTGCCATATTGCATCTCAGTAGGATCTTTGTGAAGGTTTTGTGTGACACAAAAAAACGTACAAATCAAGACAACAAATTTAAAATGAATGAGAAAATGTCTGACGCTCCTCTGAGCGACTCATTTCTGAAATAAATAGGCTCCCATCCTCGCTATAAAAATGAGGGGTAGGTGAATTTATCATGTGCCTGTTATCATTCTGAAACTACTGAAAGCCTGAGGCGTTTACTTGACATGTCTAGTCGAGGCTTTCTCGTGACTTTCATACAGGGACGTTTTTTATAAACCCGGCCCAGATATGTAATTTGCTAGACTGGTACGGCAGTGTTTATGACTCGGAGACAAGTAAAAAATCATATGTTTTGATTGTTATGGTTCAGCAGAAGGATAGTCATCTCGCCTGTTTACTCACAAACAACAGAATGTCAAAAAATTAATGATTCGTTTCATTGAAAATTCGTAATCTGAACAGATGCTGGAGAATAATAAACTAACATCATAGCTGTATGTTGTGACAGCACTGTAGACGTGCATAATCAGGACTTCAGGCTTTTTAAATGGACAACAAACATGTGACGGTGCAGAATTAGTGTGTGACTCAGAGGAGAAACCGGTCGGACTGCTTCAGCGAGTCTTTTGGGAGGGGTGACTAAATATCATGTAACCGTTTTTAACTTTTTTTGAGATTCAAGACAACTTTAACTGTGGAAACATTTTACTAGGCTGCATGATTTGTACTGTAGATCGCTATCGTTGCAGGTTTCAATCGATATGGAAAAGATTTTTAACTGTACTTTGCTAATTATAACGAAATGGTGACGTTAAAGTTCACTGAGAGACTAAACTCCCACCATTGACAGGATGTCTCACCCCACATGCACAGGAGATTGTATGTACGGCATCAGGTTGAGTGAGGGTCTGGTGGAGATGTTAAATGACCGGGATGTTAAAATACTGTTCAAATCAGATGAAATATATGCATAAGAAACAGTTTATACTGTGCATCTAATGTATTGTCAATGTGCTCACGTTGGTTTTAGCAAGTCAACCTTAAAATGTTTCTAAAGTTGTTTGAAAATTACCTGTTTGACATTTTAAATGATTTTTGACTGATGACAATCGTACAAAAATAAACAGACATCAAAACACTGAAGTAATTCTCATATTTATTGAAAACGGTGAGGGGAAAAACATACAAAATTCATATAGAAATTTTACATAGAAAAATTCATATGGCAAAAGTACAAAAAAACGAGTCTGACAGGAGCTTGACAGTAGTGTGAAACTGACTACACATAAGGCTTTTACTTCAGCGAGAGGTCGCATTGGAAAACAAAGGTATCAATAAGTCATGAGGCGGCCACAGGAAGTGGACTGCACTACTGTTTTACAAAGGAAGTCATGAGAAGAGCCACAGGAAATATGTATCTGGTCCACAAAATGCCGTGAAAATTCTGTAGCCGTTATTAAGCCAATAAAAAAGCAAATGAGTGGTTAAGGAAATTTCCTATTTTTTAAACATGTTTTTCCAAAGAAGTGCTTAAACCCATAACAGTGTTATGTAACTGAAAAAGCTAATCTAGTTTAAGGCCCCTGGAAAAAAACAATGGGTGGCCCCTTCATACAGACGATTCATACAGACACGTCTGTTCAAGTATGACGGAGGTTTGGCTCAGGTTATTGTTGTTTTTTTTAAACATTAATCTCATCATATTTGTAGACAAATAAACTACAGCAGAACATTTGAATTTCTTAGGGGGAATGTTGACAAATAAGTTGAGATATTTGGTCCACAACACTAATAATAATAATAATATCTCAATGTCCATTTAATCTACCAAAAGTATTTGTTCCAAAATTGTTGTACAAACAGGCATACAAAATAATATAATTTTTTTCACTGATGTTTACAGGGTTTAGGGTTTATTTTAAATCTAAACACATTTGCAAACAGGTAGAAAAACACTGGATTTTACAACACAAATTTCTTCCCAGTGCTGATAAAAAAAAATAACACAAGAACACAACAAACTGTTCTTACAGTTCTGAAACAGAAAAGGGAACTTAAAAATTAAGTACTTTTTTAGGTCGTAACATTTCATCAAAATATACACACCACATAAGAAAAAGAACTTCCAGTTCCTTCAATCGCTTGTCCTTTTCTGACAAAATATCTACATGTGTAATCCATACACATATTAACACTGTTCTCCAGTCATTACTGTAACTAGTAGTCTGGCTTTCCCACAGCCTCACTCCAGTACCTCCATTGGAGGTGACTAATCTTGGAATTAAGTGGCAAAATTGTGTCCCAAAGTGTAGATTCAGGTAGGGGGGCAACAGGGCACCTGCAAGCTGATTGTCCCTGATGGCTTAGTAATTTACGGGCTCAAAAACAAAAGTGTTAGGAAGGCACAATCCAGCTGTGCACCATTAACATATCATGTGGGCTTTACTCAGCTAAACGTTCCATTATCTTGATAGTCCTGATAATTAGCACCCGTTTTCCATTAATGCTATGCAGGCGTGTGCTCTGCGCCGGTGGTGACCCGTAATGCGGTGGTGATTATTGCTCCTGTAAGGCAGCTGAGATGGGAACACACGACAGCACTTCTGGGCCCGAGGCGCTACGCAGATCTAATCAATCTCGTGCTTGAAAGCAACCAGGCTAATGTAACCTCAGAGTGTTGCAGTCCGTTCGCAGAACGCACGGAAACAACACAATCTGAGTAGCTTGGTGGTTGTGCTTCACGATTGTCCACGACAGGCACACACACACACCACCTACTGGCGTCTACACCGGGACACACCCTTCAGTCACTACCGGAACTGGATGATACCAACAGAAAAAATAGAACCAACAGAAAGAAACAAATATACAAAACGTACCCAATCAAACAAAATCACAGATGGGGGAAAATTATTGATATCTGATCCTGCAGAGAAATCCCAGAGTTGAAACAGTTTAAAAGTTGTCGCCAGGAGAGCGCCGGCGCTCCTCTTGTGACTCAAACCCGTTTATCTGAGGCCGTGCTGGTGCAGCGTGTTGATGGTGTCTGCAATGAAGGCCACTAGCCAGTGGTACACGGCCCCCCAATTCTGCCAGCGCGGGACAGCGTTCTAAAAAACACAGAAGAAGACAATCAGCTCACCAAGTGTTCATTTTGTGCTGTATGCAGTAAAATTAACATTGAAAGTAGCTGGCAAAAACGCTGGCTTTTGAACATTGTTTGTAAGTGTTCAGGGACTATAGAGGAGAATCGCTGACCTACTTACACTTCCGATTTCCTTCTTATCATCAGCTTATGAAGCAAAACGCCCCAGAAAACTCAATTTTAAGATCTCTGACTTACTTTCTGCTCTAGCTGGAAAGTGAATTTAAAAACTTTTCTGTGTAATTAGCTTTTCCGCTGTCTTAAAAGCAGACACAAGGAAATCGCTGGAACTTTTCCGACCAATGGGAACGCTTGTGCTGATGGTCTGTGACACACTCTGAGTGGGAGTGCGTCACATCTTGTGTGCGGGAAATTAAGATTTATATTAGCACAGAGGTGTGTGTGTGTACGCAGACACAGGGTGGGGTGAGACAGTCACAGACAGACAACGTCTGCAAAGTGGAGTCAGAGAAACTCAACAGCTGCTATGAGTCATGCTCTAAAAATAAGGTCTCATGGGGGGCGGGTTAAATAAGAGAGAGTCGGGGAAATTAAGTGTTACAGTGAAAGAATGAGCTAATGAGAATGGTGCATTATGGGAAATATGGACAAGATATTGAAGAGATGGATTCAGTTCAATTGTCTTTCAGTGGCCGGTCATTTATGAATTTATCAAACAGTACAAAGAAATATTTTAAGTCATTGAGACACTTTTATGAGGCACAGATATGAGCACAACATATTCCATTAACATTCTTACATTACATAATTTAAAATTAATCACATTTATTATAGATGCAATGTGTTTATCACTGTTAAAAATGTCATTAAATAAAAAGTATTATAATAGTTAAGTTGTCAATGTTCTGTCTGTTGTTGTTTGTCATTTAAATGAAATGTAAATAATTAGAACACAAAAACCATGAAACAGAGGAGCGACAAAAAAAACTAAAGACGCAAATGACCGAAATAACCACAGAGGACAAGAGAAAGGAGTGATTAGAAAGGAGGAGAGCAGGAGGAATTTTGTGGTCTACTGGACTCACATGTTCATGATGGAAGAAAACCGCTCTTGTGTTGCAAGAACTTAAACAGTGTTTTAATGTCCAACTTTTGTTTCTCTGCATTGTTTAGGGAAGTCCCTGAAATTCTTTTTACAGCCTCAGAGTAAACAACACTGCACCCGAAACACGCTGGTTCAGAGGTGCTTTCTGCACGTGACTGTGCCGGCAGCTGCCTCGACCAGACATGCTAGCTTTGACATCGCGTGTGTTGGTACAGGTGTGCGTAAGCAAGTGTTTGTGTTTGAGCGCGTGTCTGGCGCGACAGTGCGTGCGCGAGAGAAACTAAGGATACAAGCAGGTAAACAATGTCCATGCTGTAATAAAAAAAGCCTAAACTGAGAACAAATGAGAATGTTCGTGTCTCAAACTTTTCTCTTAATAAAGACTCAGTCTTAATAAAGTAAACTCACTTGTCTCAAAAATGAACTCAACATTTCTCAACAGTTCTTTCAAAAACAAATGATCTGACCTGTCCACGTTACATTTATAGCCCTACATTTTTCTATATGTCAACATTTATCCGTATGTTTCCATAAATCCTAAGCAATTTTAAGAGCAACATCAAAGAGAGGTAAAGTTGACACTTCACTGAGAACACAACGAAGGCTTGTGAGCCACAAAAGCCACAACTCGTATTTCCACTGCGTCGTGAAGGCTGGAGAAACGCACACTTTAGTAAAGCAGTGAGGTCATGTGTGTGTTTGTCTGAGGAGAGGAGGGGAGGTGGGTTTGCAGGGGGGAGGGGAGATTAGCCTGTGTTTACTCCTGCCTGCCTCCCAGACTAAAACTCCTCACGCGATACAACAGGGATACGGAGCGAGCAAGAGAGAGATAGAGGGAGGGAGGGGAAGGTTATTAAGTTCAGCCACAACTGGAAACTCGACTCCAGTCACAACACTCACTACTATGAACATCATATTGATCCATTTACCAGACGAGTCACTGGAGGGGTTATTTGTACACACACTCCCTTCATAACAAACAGAGACACTGTGTGTCTCTTCACTGTTTACTCTATGATCGTTAATGGCACTTTTGGCACAAGTGATGGCATATTTAAACACAGACAAACAGATTCTCACCCTCTGATTTAAAAACGCATTCATCTCGTCTCCGATGGTCCTCAGCTGTGTGGCCACCCTGTCCACCACTCGCCCGTCCAGTGGGGGGTGGTCCTCACCGGTGGTGCTGGTGGGCTCAGAGTCCTCTGAGAAACTCTGGTGGTCTGGGAATAGGTCAGGCAGGGGTAACTGACTTTCTCTGGGGCTGGATACGTCCTGTTCTGCAGGAGAAATGACAGAAATATTGATTAATTAATTAAGTATAATTTCAATAATATTATATTAATAAAACATTGCTTTTATTAATATAATATTAATAAAATAGTAATATTATAAGTCAGATATTTTACTGGATTAAAAACACAAACTAAAGCATTCAGTAATAAAAATTATTACAGTAAATTACACTCTACTCTTATATTTGTCTCTTGTGTGTTATTCACTCATTCATGTTTCTCGGCTAAATATGTATATATATTATGGAATAAAGATTAATAAACATAATAAATAATCATAAGTAATTTTCTGTCAATTGGACTTATTTTGGTTATTTGTTTTTGTTATTCACTTATTTACATTCCTTCACTGAACACTTAAAACTTGTGTTTATTTTTAAGTGTTTAGTTTGTTGTATCTTAAAGGACTCTTAAAGTTGAGTGTAACCAAAGTGTTAGTCATTGTTTGCTATACATACAGTGTACATTCAGTCTAGCAATACGTCATACCAGCGCTGTAGTTTGTTTAGGGTTGCTGGTTTAAATAAGAATGCTTCTGATGTAACGCTAACAATAGACTCTGGCAGCCGTAATGTCACACAGGGTTATTTAGGGCCACTTGCAATCAGTTGTGTTATTCAAACAACACTTTGACACAGAGACATGCAAAGTAAGTAAGTAATCTATCTAAATATATGATTTCATCAGAGACTACAATACCAGAGGGAGTTTATGTACAACGATTAGCTAATGGCTCTATTTGTTTAAACACGCTACCTTCATTGAGCAGTTAAGGTCATGCATTGAACCACAATGGTGGTTTTGTTGCATGGAGCAATAACATTCTTATAAATAACATCTGAATGTTAGCATTATAGCTTCTATAATGAAGTCCGTGTTGCTACAGTTTGTAGGGAATGTTGGCTTCTGTTTCACTGCTGGCAAATCTCAAGTCCTCATTGTTCAAGTGACACCATCACCTCTGGGGGAAGAGCTAAAGCAAACTGCTGTTGTAATATGACATCCCCTCCTTCAAACTCCACCTTCTAAAAGCAAGAAGACTTACTAACCTTCTGTGACACCTGGCAACCAATGACCCCATTCAATAACCCCACTTAGCTCAGCGAATAGGCTTCAGAGTTTATTCTTTAAATCCTAATGCCCACCCTTCATACTTAGAAGCAACAGAAGCCCCCCCCCACACACACACACAAAAGGCCTGGGGGTCTAAGCCATCTTATATTTTTGTTGTATATCTTAAATCTTTTTATTCACTCTCAAAAGTTAACATTTGCCTGCGACTCCTGAATATGCACAATAAATATCTTTGTGTTATTTGTGTACTGCTCTAATGTACCAATTGATATTATTTGTTAATTTTACGGGTAGTTTACAATAACATAAAAATCTACCAATGCTAAATATAATGGATACGAATTAGGGAAATTACCATAAACATGCACCATAACACTGAATAGGAACATTTGTATTTTATATAACTGTAATGTGCATGTTTTAGACGTCTGCTAAGGCAATTATTTCTTAGCACAATAACTGCACTGAATAAATGCCCCCAACAGGAGATTAGTGCCACAACTATGAGAATCTAATCCTCAATGCAGGTGACATGAGAGAGTGCTGTGTTCTGGCTTGTTGCCAGGGTAACTACAAGCCGGTGCAGCCTGAGATGAACGCCAGCCATTGGTGGACAGGAATGAGGAGTGAGCTCTGATAGGGTGGACAGCTGAAGGACAGGGAGGGACCAGGGGCAGCTAGCGAGGAAACTCTTTAAGGGGAGTGTCTACAGACGGGACAGATGAGGATAACTGATATCTAAAGTGAGGTTCAAAACACGAGGAACGGAGAATGTGAGGAAAAGCCGCGAGGCAAAAACTGAGGCGATACTCTTTCTCTGTGACAGGCTGCCATTGTGAAGCGAGACGCGCTTGACACAAAGCCAACAGAGAAAGAACAAGCCAAAACATGCCTATTTTGTGAGAGTGCGAGTTCACTAACTAGGGAGAGGCGGTAAATGGAACGGGTGCGAGGAACTTCCTGGTGCATTTAACCCTTGAGTCAAAGCAAATATTTCATGCTAATGATTTTCACCATAGCATTTTTAACAATGGACTCACTATGTTGCTGAGGCCTACCTGTATAGTCCCTGAGTGGATTGTCCGGTCGCAGGACGCTGTCCGAGCTGAAGGCATCTAGTGTGGGGATGAGGGGTAAAGGCGCAGAGACAGTGCAGGTCTGTGTAGCGACGGTCCGGCGTCTGTGGCAGGACTGAGCGATGCTGCCACTCGACCAGGCGTCCTGTCGCAGAACCTCCATCCTGCAGCTCTGCGGTGCCACAGGGTTGCGGTCGTCCACACTGGTTTCCATCTCTGGTCTGGCCATACCAGACACAGCCTTTAAATGGAAAAGATTGAACAAACACCACATAAAACATCAGACCTGTCTGACTGCATGCAACAGGACATGCGGTGACATCATATGTCATTCAGACATATGATGTCATCATATGACATCATATGTACATTCAGTTCACAAGATGTAAAACATCAAAACAACATTGTAAAACATACTAACACATCTGACCCTGCAACCTATATTTTGCGCGTCCACAAGATGGCAGAAACGACACCCTCGTGCTCAAGGATGTTTGTAAACAAATCCGTGCACGCGATGTTACGCTGTTCACGCGCTTTTCTCCCGCGTTTAACACGTTTTACGTATCGTACTACTTCATGCATTTAAAACCTTTACTTTACTTTATTTTCCTAATCGCAGCATTTTCTTTACTCCTATGTTTTAACTGGTAAAATGTGTCGCGAACGCGCAAAGTACGACGCGAGCCGGTGACTTGGACTATGCAAGAAACTCGTGTAAAGATGTAAAAAAGAGGGTGTCTTTGGTAATCGTTTTGTTTCTAATACATTACACATCACAGTTGCATTCAATACGTGATTTGATCATTTGGTTTATCTGCAAATATCTTGGTCGGCTAAGACATTAATGCTTCAGTTTTACATCTTATTCATTATCAGTTACTATTATAACCCATTACGTAACTGCCAATGATCAGGTCTTGCGTGTAAACCCACCATAGACCATTCAAAGCACTACAAACTGTTATATTCTGATGGGAAACATATTTTTATATGTAAACGATAATAAATGTCACATCTGCTGGCGTCAGATAAGTTATGTTTAACTGATCCCTGTGTTTACACAGACATGCAAAATACAGGGCTACATTTACGCTTACCTTCAAAGTGTTGTTGTTGTTTTAAACACAGTAGGTTATAGTTACTCCAAAGCTACTTTTCTGACACTTTGGTGTATATATAGGTCAGTTCGTGGGGTGCCCGTGCATGATATTCCGGTGTTTTTGTTGCTGTCGATCACTTACTAAATCCATTCATGGCTTTGCTACTGAAAATGCCCCGTGCCAATTCATGCAGTTCGTAGTAAGTCTCGTGATCTCGGTTTAATACCCACGGTACCGACTGAGCCTCGCTTTCACTCCCGCGAAGCTCTATCCGTAGCCACGCCCTTTTTGTGCGCTTCATAACAATGCTCATCCTGGGGGGCGTGGCCAGGCTGCCCCGAGGACCCGCCCAGTGTTGTTTGTTTACTCAAGTTTTGCAGTATTGAACTACTAAATAATCATTCGCCTTTTAAGACCGTGGCTCAGTCTCATGCTCATATAAATGGTTCATCTAAGTCTTAAGTTGAAGTTCAGTATTAGTTCAGTGTTAAGTTAATGCGTGGATGCATCGCACATCTAAGTGTCTTAAACATATTAAATGCATAACAGTGCATTCAATGTATTCACTTATTTGTATGCATATTTGCCCTATAATGACGTTATAAACATGACAAAAATGTGTGGTAAATATTATACTAACAATATAATATAAATTGTTCATTTTGCAAATTTATTTATAGAGAAATAATCTAGTAATAAGCCATTGTAACATATATTAGTTTTGTTTTTGCTAAATATTATCGTAATGGTTTATATAATATGATACAATGCGCCTGTGGGGTTGGTAAAAAGATTATTCTATATTTAATCATTTACAGAATGTACCTTTAAGTTTTGCTTTGTTTACCTTTGTGGTTTAATAGTTCACGCATTACAGGGATTATGCAAACTTTACAGAGAAAAAAAACAGAATAAACATTGTTCTTTTAGTCTTTAGTGTCAAACCATGCTGGCGATTTCGATACAGATTTCAAAGCTCTTCCCACAAACCTGAGGAAATGCGCTTTTATCTCTTTAATTACACTAATTGGGAATTCCCTGAATCCCTCCCGGTTGACCTCCGGGGATAAACTTCCGACCGCTTGCGTTCATATGCAGATCTGGCGCCTGATGGAGGGCATACATTAGCCCCTTTATTTGCTTGACCTCCTACCCCACGGCAGATGAGAGACCCCCACTGTGTGCTGGGGAAATCCCCACGCAGGTACATGTCTAGGCATACAGCCCCACGCAGACTGCTGTGGGACCCCTACATCCTACATACGTCCTAAATATGTCCCAATATGTCCTAAATATGTCCCAATATGTCCTAAATACGTCCCAATATGTCCTAAATACGTTTGTTTTCAGATTCAATTAACTTCCCCATTGAAACTGAAAATGCAATGACTAAGTAACTAAATAAATTTTTTTGTTCTTTTTATTTTGCATTTATTATTACAATTATTACTAATACAGTGTGTGTGTGTGTGTGTGTGTGTGTGTGTGTGTGTGTGTGTGTGTGTGTGTGTGTGTGTGTGTGCATACAGTTTCTCAGGCACACACACACTGTTGAGTCAACAGTGATCAACTGTTAAACAAGTTACATGTTTGCTCTCATTTCACCGTGCAGGGCAAACGACACAAAAGGCAGATCTTTCACTGCAAACACATTTTCACAAACACACAAGTTCACTACTCTGAGATAGAGCTTCTCTGTTACTGTGTGCAACTGCTACAACAGTTACCAACACAAGACATTCACGTGAGAATAAGTACAGAGACATTAAAGCTACAGTATAGCGTCTCAATGACATCATCCTTTACTTGACTCCTCCCCCTAACGCCTATGAACAATATCTGATAAAACTCACCCAATTCTCCCAGTTTTCACAGATCGCTGTCATTGATGTCTATTAGTTGACTGATCAAACCCCCTGATGGAGGAGAATTAGGTGGTGGCACCTGCCACCTATTGGACAATAATAGGATGGTGGTGAGAGACACGCAGGTAGCGCCGACAGGTCCATACAACTGCAGTACATCGTGTCATTGTGTTTAGCCCCCATTTCAAATGCATTCGTCAATATTAAAGGCATCGCACAACAGCAGCACGTGAATGTGAAACGAGTATTATGTTAGTGATGACCTCCAAACGACAGATCCTTCTTGATGGACAAATAACCACTTTGCATTATCAATTAATTCAATAGTAATTTAACCTATTGTTTAAATCAATCGATCCCCATTGCCATTGAATGATACTGTTTAACTTTACGCAGCACGGATTAAAGAATAAAGCAATGATCTGTGAAAAAGGTCCAACAAAACATTTACTGTACAAATGTTTACTTTCTTTTTATTTTCGCCAAAGAAACAGAAGTGAGAGGACAGGCTATCAAAACAGTCACATTCTTGAGTTGTTCCTCTCACGAGTGTTTCACTTGTAACCACACTGAGTTCTTGTCATCAGATATACTTGTATATTGATATACTTGTATACTGTACCTCTGCCTTCACCCTGAGATTGAACATATGAACATTTTAGCATAGAACCCTATATATACTAATATGCAAATACATAAAGCGTATAGTTTTAACTTAAAGCACTTTATTTTTCTGAATCCTGTAGCAGGTGTCACGTTGATCGCATTCAGATTAAAAGCACATTGTCTATTTGCCGGTCAGTCGCACAGCTTGGAAAGGCTATAGTGATGTCAGAGATGCTGAAGGCATTACCTCATCTTCATCATCACAGATCATTTCACACATGGTTGCTAGCTGATGCACAGGGACAGCGGTATTAATGGGTTTGAGGGGGTGCTGGGGGGGGCTATAGAGTGCTGTTGAGGCCAGCTGCTGCCATCGTGACCCCTGTGACACTCACAATCTCCAAACAATGGCTTGTTGGTGTAAGGTATTTTTAACACAAAGTGGAGGAATGTTATAGTCAAATCATGTTTATGCACTGGTGAGATCTCCAAGCCAGAAATCCTTTCAGTTTACTGCCTGTTGTGTGTTGCCATATAAAATCGCTCAATTTCAGAGTCATTTGTTTTGTACAAAACATGCATCATATATTGGATGTCGATGGCTGAGGAAAGTTCACTCAGAATGGAAAATCATAACACATTTAACAGTTTTTACCATAAAGCCACCTTTCATCCATTCACTTTATTATGTATTTATATTATGTATGTGTTTATTATGCAAGATTAGTGGATAATTTAAACACTCTGCCCATTGTTATTTAATATTATTTCAATGCATGAAATATAACGTTAACAAATTGACCCTTATTGTTAAGTGTTACAACCATGGCCTAATGCTTTTATTTACAAATGGATAGTTTGTTTTATAACTTATCAATAGCAGGATATTTCAGTTTAGATCAGTTTAAAATGCAATATAATGTACCTCTTCATATCAATAAATTGTGTTGTCATTAACAGTATTGTTGCACTGTACACACAATAGTGTATGTAACCTAAATGCATTATATAGTTTAAATAAACCAAACATTACTTTCTTAAATGCATGTAACCTCAATTACTTAATGCAATTCGATGACACACAGTCCCATGTGATACCCGTGCACTTTTTCATTATCTCTCCTGGGTTCTCCTGTTGCTAATTGTTGGAGTGTCACAACAATTAGGTCATTGCTGAGTTAGTGTTTACAAAACCCAGCCATGCCAGAACCCGACACGCTTGGTTCACTGGTCAAGACATTATTACACCAGGACTGTTTACCTGGGAAACAGGGGCCGTCCGGAGCAGAAAGTGATGCCAACCCCCCTTACATCACCTGCTCTGAGTGATGAAGGCTGGATCAAGTTGCTCACCCTTATCAAATGATACGCAGGTCTTGGTTAGTGGCCTGTGTTTACTTGGTTACGGTTGTGTATGCAGTCAGCATAGTCTGGATGACGTCTGTCTATTTAGCAATGGTTTGTGCAAATTAACCATTCATTGTCAGTCAAAGACTGCGGTGTCTAAACTAATAAGGTTGTATTTTAAAGATTGCAAACAATTGTACCTTGAATTCACTGTAAATGACTAAGTGTAAATGTAAACAAATGTAAGGAAAAGCTCTGTATGTAAAAGCACAAGACTAGTAACCACTTAAATTGTCTTCTAGCTGCAGCATCTATAAGCATCTTGCATGTGGCAAAGACATGCATGAGATTCATGAGGAGGACAGTCACCCGCTGAGGCAGAAGATCGGGATGAAGCTGTCTGCAGTGACAGAAGTGGTTGTTTTGCTCTAAAACCCTCGTCTGCCCGGAAACAGTGTTGCCTCGACAGCCGCGGGTGGAGAAGCGATTGGTCGCGGGCCGCAGTTCGAGCATCGCGCGCAGCTCTGGGACTTTGCTGCAGAAGCGCGCGCGTCAAACAACATGAACATCAAGCCGCTGCGCGTTTGCCTCGTATTGGTGTCATAATATGAACGTGCATTAAACATTTAAACGTCTCAGGAGCGTCTACAGGCTTATAAATGTGAACATTATATATTGTGAGTTGTAAATCGTGCATTGCACACGAAACATGTTCAGCAGTTTCAAACGAGCATTACTTGTTGAATATATATATACTATATAGTTATTAATATATATAGTATATATAGTTATATATAATATATTAATATGTAGTTATTTAGTTATTGATCAAATTGACCCTCAGTTATTGACTAATATTTATTATATATATTCAACTATATATATATTTATATATATATATATATAGTTAAATATATAATAGATATTA